>CAUZLF010000003.1:4100499-4311242 GCA_963580285.1 Lucinisca nassula
CTGACACCCCTTAATTTTTGAAATGGACTCCTGCTATATATGAGAAGGAAGATTCAATTTGGTACAAAAAGGGGCTAAAATTCCAAGTTCGGCTTATGTAACTGTGGCTACTCTAAGATGAATAACAGATTAACAGACTTGATATAAATGGGAAATTATAAATGAAATGAAATAAAGAAACATTATGATCGCCTGTGCGACGTGGTGCATTTTTCACATGTCCAAAATGGCTACTTTTCTGATGAAAATCCGTGATAATTTTCTAATAATTGCTCAAAACATAGGTTGTCGGTGCTCGTTAGAACATCCTCATCGAGGCGGTTCTAACGAGTACTCACAATCTGTGTCTTGGAGCAGAAATAAGAAAAAAATGTATACCCCCGTAAACACCAATTTTCTCAATATGAAGTGGGATTTATTTGGGGGGGGGGGGGGATTTATTTGTGGGGGGGGGGGGGGGGGGGGGAGGGTCTTCATTTCACGGACTTGTTCACGTGATGTAAATACAATTAGATAACTACAGACTGTGCATCACTCAACTCGAACTTAATTACTTTTTATTTTAATTCCAGGTAATAGAAAAGCGACGACGAGACAGAATCAACACCAGTTTATCAGAACTACGTCGGCTGGTGCCGTCGGCATTTGAGAAGCAAGGCTCGGCAAAGCTCGAGAAAGCTGAAATTCTACAGATGACAGTTGATCATTTGAAAATGCTACATTCCAAAGGTATGTATATTGAACTGTTCACGCGCAACAGACTGCTTGTCAGCGTGTAAACCAGGTTGAAACAAAAATTATTCGAAAAAGATAACTTCTGGGGCCATATGTCCTGGAAATCCAGAAAGTAGAATGAGAAATCTTAGTTTCAAACGACTCATTTAATAAATTAATGTTTCCTAGAATTAGCCACGCTGCGGTTCTGAAACATTTCCACAGGAAACATGAACGATTTTTTCTCACCAAAGTCAGCGAGGAATGTTTTGGAAGACACGCTCAATTTGTAGCTAATCCAATGACCATCCCATACTTTCAGTTTTCTTTGCATCACGAAAACACGCCTGTATAAGTCTGACCCCCTTGAACCCACATTATATACTAAAACCGGGGTTTACAGGGGTAAACCTTATTTTCTATTCCCGCTCACCGCCGTGGTTCGAGCCTGGCTCGGGTCACGTGTGAGAAGCCAAGTTCTGCAACGGAAGATCATGTGGTTTTTTCCGGGTACTTCGTTTTTCGCCCAACTCTGATTAAAGATCGGCTCGATATATGTGAAATAATCTTGAAAGGGCCGTTAAACCACCCCCACCCCCCTAAAAACAACAAAAAAACTGTGCAAACAATGTAGCCATCTGATCAGGACCTACACTGTCATGCATTTAGTGAATTGAATGAATATATCAAGTAACATAATTGGCTGATAACTGGTAATGGGTGTGGCTTAATACATTCAGCAGGATAAGGGTTTTTTACATTACGATCTTTGAACACGGTATTCTTTGTATATAAGCTTTCAACGAGATTTTGCAGCCTCTGAACTCCTGTATGTGTGTGTGTGTGTTTTCTGACATAGACATAGACATTGTTTTCTGACATAGACATAGAAATTTTATTTAACGTCGAATGTCTATGTCAGAAAACACACACACACACATACAGGCGTTCAGAGACTGCAAAATCTCGTTGAAAGCTTATATACAAAGAATACCGTGTTCTAAAAATATTAAAGCTTACGGTACTCTTCGCGTTGTTTTTTAATCGTTCTTTTATTTTTGGAAAGAATGGTTTATAAATATGAAATTAGCTTCACTCAAGATTTATGCTAAAACATACATTTTGGGGCTAACGATAGGCAATATTTGCTGGAAACAATAATGATAAAGAAAATTTCAGCTGAAAATGCCTTTTACGGAACCTTCCCAGCAACGTGAAAGGTCACGTGTCCGCTAGCCGCCAGGTGAACCGTTTTATCTCACAATGGTGGGGTTTATGATGTAAGTGACAAATATCTAAATGTTTCTTCTTTCTTTCATTTGCAGGAATAAACGGCTATAATTTTCCAGACCCACATGCTGTTGCATTAGACTATCGCGGCATTGGTTTCCGGGAGTGTGCTGCGGAGGTGGCCCGGTATCTGATGTCTGTGGAGGGGATGGATCTTCAAGATCCTTTAAGACTTCGACTTCTCGGTCACCTTCAGTGCTTCTCATCACAGCGCCTCGCAGCGGCGAAATCTTCATTCCAAAACACTTCATGGAATTCCGTGCCGTCTCACGCCTCAATAAACTCTGTAAATCAGTACACAGGCAATTCCATGTCTATGTCGGCTATCATGCCGTCTCAACATTCAAACCAATCGGACCACCTCAGTGTATCTACCCATAATTCCATCTCAGGACATCCGTCATCGTCATACAGTGAAACGAGAATCAGCCAATCAGACAGTTCGTCTCTTCATAATACCATGCGGATTCCTCTGCCATCTTCCATGGGCAGTTTAGGTGGACCTTCTCACATGAGTTCTATGAGCTCTAACTCTGGACAATCATCAATTACTCCACCATCTTTGTTACCACAGCAAATAAACACACAATTTCCAATGTTAAACATGAACCCAATGATGTCTCCAAATGGATCCTACAACACCGGACAGCTTAACCAGTTGGGATCAGTTAAACCATATAGACCATGGGGATCTGAAATCGCTTACTAAGACTGACGGAGATTTCTTAGCCTAATGGATACACCTTCAGGGGAGGCAACTCTTTCAAACTTTTTGACTTTATCAATAGGGTCCTACTCTTAAAGGAAAGAATTTGTTCCCAAGGAACAAATTCTTTCCTTTAAAAGTAGACCCCTTCTTGAGGTAGGAGAATTAATTTATGAAAAAGCAAACAGGATGTTTCAGAAAGTTGTCTCCCTTTAAAAATGGCAGAACATTTTGCCAGGTGTATTCTGTCCCTTTAAACTGTGGAAATGTGCAATTTTTATTTGTGAATCTTTTTCTCTATGCCTAGAGAGAAGTGCTATTTCTTTAATATGTGTTTAATTGCAACGAGTGCTAATATCTTCGGTAATTCATATTGCTCAATTATAACTGATACTTCCATTGCAATAGTGTTTCAAAATACAACGAATCTGGAACTTTTATTATTTCCAAGAAAACTTTTCAGTGTACTGAACTTTTTACATATCAGTTTTAACCCTTGTCCTGCTGAATATTTTAATCTGCCACACCCACTATCGATTATCAACCAATCAGATTACTTGATTCAAATTACTGCAAAAAATCACAATCTGAATGTAGATCCTGATCAGATGGCTTCTGTATGGCTTCTACAGAAGCCATCTGATCTGGATCTACATTGTTTGAAAGATAAGGCATATCCGGGCTCTGCATGGCAAGGGTTAACAAAATATTAAGTGTCGCAGACAGGTTTGCTAAAAGCAAGTCATGTTGACATGTTAGTCTCTAACCAGCAGGCATTCAACATGGATTCAGCATTGGGATAACATTTGTGATGCTGAGGCACTGTTGTGTGCTTGCTGGGTAAGTTAACAAAATGGTTCTCTTGCTCACCTAAGCTGAGCACGAAAGATGCATTACTTACTAGTACATAAATTGAAATAAAAACAAAAACAGTCAAACCTGTCATTATGGCCACCTCTATTAAGCAAGCAACCTGTCTTAAGCAAGCATGTATTAAGTTCCCAAAAAAAGGCAAATGCATTAAAATTAACTTGTATTAAGCAAGCACCTGGCTTAAGCAAGCACACTTTGATCATCCTGAGGTGCTTGCTTAACACAAGTTGTTTTTATCTATTCAGCAGGTAGTATTGTTTGCCCTGCTCAAAAATCTCAAAGCATTTTAATACATGTCTTTATGAACAGTGCAATCATATACCTGTAGTTCTGTGTTAACACACAATATTTAAGGGGAATGGGAACACCTGGCCGATTTTTTCCACCATTTTTCAAGGGGGGGGGGGACAAGTTTCGGGACTTCCTGTCCACTTTTCCTTAAGCCCTGTCCCACTGAATCAGTGGGACAGGGCTTAAGGAAAAGTGGACAGGAAGTCCCGAACTGAAAGAGGGGTCTACTCTTAAAAGAAAGAATTTGCTCCTTAGGAAGCAAATTCTTTCCTTTAAGAATTGACCCGTTGACATGGGGGACAAAAATACATTTGCAGGAGTTGCCTCCCCTGAAGGTGCTCCCATTCCCCTAAAGTCTTGTCACAAATTGTTTAACCCTTTCACCCCTGAGTTTTTGAAGTGGACTCTTCCTATTCTGAATTTGAACTAGTCCGTTCATGTATTAATTTTAATTTCTACATTATTTTTCTGAAGATAAAAAAATGAGGCTTGGCATTTCATGTGAATCATTTAACTAGCAGAGGATTCATAAGTAATGTCAAGCCTCATTAGGTATGAAATAAAGAAATATAGAAATAAACACATATATGAAAATGACATCTTCAAATATGTTGTCACTGGCAGTTTAAGGGTTAAAATGCTATATGTATTCATACACCATCACGAAAACTCACCTATGCAAATGCATTGTAAACTTTACCTCCGAAAAAACAAAAATGAAAATTTTTCAGTGAAAAATTGTGATATTTTTCTTATTTCTGCTCAGAATATAGATTGTGGGTACTTGTTAGAACCGCCTCATCGAGGCAGCAGTTCTAACGAGTACCCACAAACTATATTTAAGAGCAGAAATAAAAAAAATAAGGTTTACCCCTGTAAACCCCAGTTTTACTATATCAAATGGGGGTTCAAGAGGGTCAGAATTACATAGGCATGTTTTCGTGATGCCATGTAAATTATCCTATACATATTGTGTATGTGTTTGTTAAGGGGCTGGATACACCATCAGGGGAAACGACTACTTTATATGTCTCCCTTCCCTACTTTATTTGTCTCCCTTTATGTGTCCCTTCAATATGGGCCAACTCTTTGAGGAAAGAATTTGCTCCTGAGGAGCAAATTCTTTCCTCTAAGAGTAGAACCCCTGGAGCAAACACTCTTTCTTTAAAGGAAAAGCCTTTTTCCATGGGAGACAAGTTTACAAGAAAGCAAACAGAAAGTCAGAAAAAGTTGGCTCCCTTGCAAAAACAATAGTGTATCCATTCCTCTCAAGACAATTTCATCGACAACTAAACCTCTTTATAACACTGTCATAACATCGTTTTTGAATACAACATGGTTTAAACTGTTAAAGATTGACCCAAAAATATATACATTTTCTGTACAATGTATACATTTTTGTTTGGATGAAATTTGGTTGTTCAACTAACATGGTTTCTGCCTTGGACCCCAACAATAGTGTTATAAAGAGGTTGTGGTGTATTTCTTTAATAGTACTTTTAGTCTCCTTAAACATTTTGGATGACATTTTCTATAAACTATTTCAGATACTTTTTCACCATGAACACTTTAACTAGACACAAGTGCAAGAAAGTCCTTTTAACCTGTGTGTTTGCTAATATTGCATTTTAAAAGCATTGGTGAATGCTTACTACAGCAACCACAATAAAAAGGGGGGATCTGGTTCCACAATTTTTGTGTATCTTAGTAACTTATGCCATGGCTAAAAAGTTACAAGTCTTAATCTTACCATTTTATTTAAGTTCAGAATCTTACACTTGAAATCAGAATTCAAATTATTTTTGAAAGTTGGCATTTTGTTTGTGTTCCATATGATACTATTTTTTGTTGCTTTTTTTTTTTTTAAGTTTTTAGTTATTTCTTTTGTGAACTTTAAAATGCCAGACTCTGAAATCAGGTAATTATAAAACCACCTCACTATGGGTAACTACTCATACAAGAATAAACGTTTTCCTTTGAACAGTAGCCTCCCTTTCAAAAGGTTAACAAGCTATGTCATTATTCATGTAATACCAAACTTTAAACTTAAGGGGTGCTTTCCTTTTTGTATTGATTTGGAATTTTACAGCCTAATCAATACTGTAAAGGTCACTTTTCTCTAGCAGGCTTCTAAGCAATTAACCAGTATAGTAACAAATACAGGTATCAGAGAACCACCATCGGCCCCCGCCCATAGGGGCTTGAAGAAGTATATGGGCTGCATGATGCTTCCACGCAGAGCTGAATCCGGCCCGCACACAAGTACTGGTTAATGGCTTAAGAGGATCTAAGCCTGTCCAGGAACCGCGGTGCGAGGCGGACCGTATAAACCCTATTGGTTTCATTGGGCGACAGGGCTTGAGATGTCATTTCATCTCAATGTCGGGTAAAAGTCCCACAAAATTGGAAGCAACGTCTCCAAAATGACCTTTACAGTGTTGACAGGGACGTTAAACCTCAAATCAAACAAACAAACAGAGAACCACCATAGAAAATATTGCACAAGGATTCTCAACGAAAGGAGGTTGCTGGTCTTGATGTGATATTGAACATACAGCCACCTGGGGCCAGTTGTTCAAAGCATCGTTAGCTAAACGAGCTCGTTAGTGGTCATATTGTTAACTGCACTAGCAAGTTTAATATTTAATTTTTTGGTATTTTTGCTAAAAAAATGTGAGCAGCTTTTGCATCTGCAAAAGCTGCTTACATTTTTTCAGCAAAAATATTAGCGTATTTGCCATAATAAATGATCAAAGTTTTAACAATACGTTAACTAACAACGTCGTTAGTTTTGAACAACTGGGCCCTGATCATCAATCAGATGTACATCAAACTATGCACAATTCATTGTTTCAGCCTTTTATGGTATTGCTTTATTTTTAGCAATTAGCAGCTTTAAGCCTTCAATCTATCCTTTTGTTAAGCTTTTAGTTTAATTTATTTTCTGTTCTTTTTTCCATCTAGTCATTTTTTGCTTTATTTTTGTGTAGACAATTTTTTGTTTAAGTTTTGTTTTGTTTTGCTTACACTGCTGAAAAAAAAGCAATTTTGATTTCTTGCAATGTTTCAGTCACAATCAGTACTACCGTATTTGCCATATGTATTCGCATCTACTATTATTCGCATCTACTATATGTATTCGGACAAACACATCTGAGCAAACTGTGTAGACCCAGATGAGACGCCGCAAAATGCGGCGTCTCATCAGGGTCTACAGAGTTTGCCACTCATCCCACTTTTCTTAGACACAACATCGAGTAGTAAATTGTACTTGTTTAAATTTTAGAACAAGTATGGTAAGGAGTTGAGGTGTCTGAATACTTACAACAACATATGTTTTCATGCAAGAATAAGAAAAATATCAGTACTTTTCCGATGAAAAAAGCACCTTATCTGCAGCTAACAGCCTATGCATTTTAACCCATCTTATACTGAATTGAATCACACATTCTGAAGCATCTGATCAGGGCCTGCACTGTTTGCTGGTATCCCATTCTGTCATTTTACTGTTTAACATGTTTAAAGTGGGTTAATTTTGTAACTTTTGAAAAGATGCCCAGTCCAAATTTATGGATCCAGTCTAGTACCTCATTCATTTGTACATTTTGTAAACACACATCAAGAAGTGCTTTATTCTGAAATAAATGTGATATATGAACATAATAAGTGTTTGTTTTTAATGAAAAAAGAAAAACCCTGACTTATAGCTTATCATATTCGCCCTAATTACCGCACCGTGCGCTTAGTTTTTTCAAAATCGTGTCATAAAATCATGGTGAAAAATCTACCTAATTAGCGCACACTTGATATGAAAACAACAGCTTCCAAGATGATGCATACTGATATTTAATGGGACGGAAAAAGATACTTAAGCATTGCTTTCACTGTTGGAAGAAATAATGGTAAGTTTTTATAGATTTACTATGAGAGCTTCAAGAGGAGATTACTGTAAAGTGTGCGCTTATGCATTTCCTTTTCAAAAATAGCTTTGGTGTGCGCTTATAGGAGCATGTGCGGTAATTAGGGCGAATACGGTATATGAAGTTCTTCAATCCATAGACTGCTGAACAAGGAAACCCCTTCCTTTGCAAACTGTGAAGATCCAGATCAGATGCATTCTGATGAAGCCATCTTAGGCTTCTGACAAAGCCATCTGATCAGGATCTAAACTGCTTGTCAAGCAGTTTGTAAATTAAATAAATACACAAGTGTTTCGATAAGCAGAAAGTCAGAAATGGCTGTGGCTAAATTAATCTATTCAGCAGGACAAGGGTTAATCCCTCTGATCTGTTAAGATGAATGGATAAACCTTCAGGGAAGACAACTCCTTCAAAATGTTTTATCTCCCTTGGCCCAGGGGAAATAACACCTTCAAAATGTTTTATCTCCCTTGGCCCAGGGGAGATATCTGCTTCAGAATGTTTTATCTCCCTTGGCATAGGGGGGGATAACTAATTTAAAATGTTTCATCTCCCTTGGCCAAAGGGAGATAAGACATTCAAAATGTTTTATTTATCTTTGTCCAGGGGGCATAACTCATTCAAAATTTTTATCTCCTTTGGCACAGGGGAGATGACTCCAATAAAACGTTTTATCTCTCTTGGTCCAGGGGAGATAACTCCTTCAAAATTTGTATCTCCCTTGGCCCAGAGGAGGTAACTCCTTCAAAATGCAGTACTTCACTGATATTTTTGCTGAAAAAATATTGTGAGTACAACTGTACATGTATTTGCAAAAGCTACTCACATTTTTTTTCAGCAAAAGTACCAGAGTATTAGATAATGTACTAGCTAGAGTACTAAACATTTTGGCCACTAAGGAACTTGTTAAGCTATGGATGCTTTGAAAAATGGGCCCAAAGCTGGTCAACAGAGGTCTGTGTGTGTTTGAGTTTCGAGTCCCACCAACAGCTAAGGTCAAATTTAGACGAGACCTTGGTTTAAAAACTCATCCGAATGTCTGGAGAAGCCAGAGGTCAAACCCACGACCATTGGTTTACAAGGCGCATCACGAAAACACGCCTATATAATTTTGACCCCCTTGAACCCCACTTTTATATAGTAAAACTGGGGTTTACAGGGGTAAACCTTATTTTTCTTATTTCTGCTCCAAAATATAGATTATGAGTACCCACAATCTATACTTTGAGCAGAAATAAGAAAAAAAATCACAATTTTTCATCTTAAAATGTTCGTTTTTTCAGCGGTAAAGTTTACAATGTATTTGTATAGGCTTGTTTTCGTAATGAGTAGCATAGAGAGTTGTAGTCAACAGAGGAAAGTATTTGTTCCAGAGCCCTTTTCCACACAACCAGTGTCATTGTTATAGCCCCTTCTGTATAATTTTACTGCCTAATCAACAACTTAGGATCATAAGGAGCGGGTCAGTTAGCCTAACAACCTTAACCTAACAACAGTTACTGTTTACTTTTTACCTGTGTAACAGTGTTGTTTATAGCTGGTTCGAACATCACAACCCCCACCAGTCATCTGGATTTTTCTGCACCTGGTACACCCATGGACACAAAAGCGTTCAAACTTTGATGAGCTTCATTTCATTATGACTTGAAACATCATTCAATATATCCTAACATCCTATCAGTCAACTGCCAGACAGAAATAAATTCAAAACACAAGGTGGTGTACATTTCATTGCTGACTCCTGCACTGTCCAATCAAAATACATCTCAAATGTCAATCAGAAAGTGTTTGCCAAAATAAGACCAATCAAATGTTTGAAGTAGTTTTAGAATTCTTTGATGAATGACATTTCCTTGTCAAACTAACTTGAGAGATTCATTGAAAGTTATTTCATAGGAGTTTGAACGGTTTTGTGTCCACAGGTGTATGTTTAGAACTATCCTAAACCTGTGCTGTAACCCCACCCCCCCAATCCCCAGTCTCATTTTAAATGGTTATAGCCTAGAACTTCCAGGACAAAGTCCAGTTTGGTGGGTGGTTGAGTAGCTTAACCACTGCACCAAGGAGACCTCACTGGGTTAGGTACAAGTTTTGATACCCATTTGTTTTACAGCTGGTATCCACTGCTTGGGCCTCAGTGACCTATGTGTATTTGGTATGGGCGCTGTCTCTTAATCATTAGGTCTCTCACTTGGGTCACGTGAGATGCCAAGTTCTGCAAAGGAAGGCCTGATGGTTTTCCCCCTGGCAGTGTGGTTAATAATAATAATTAATAATCGACCTTATTTATAGAGGGTAACACATTTAGAATTACATGTAGTACTAATCTTCCATGTGGCCCACTTTTCCTGGGTAGGAACCAGTACTAAGCAATGTGGATAAAGTCTCTTGCTCAAGTAAAAACTTGCGGGGATCAAACTGGCTACCTCTTGATCTAGAATCTGAGTTTACGCCCACCTCTGATTAACAATTGGCTTGAGATGAGTGAAATAATCTTGAAAGGGTCGTAAAAGAAATCTGTATTCTAAGTGCACTGACAGACAGATAGTTTTGTCTTTATTACACATACGTCATTGACACTTATCCAAAGACCCGTCTTCACTTCTCACAGTTTACATCTTTAGGATTATTCAAATTCAATACATTTAAGGGGAATGGATACATCTTCAGGGGAGGCAACTCCTTCAAAAGTATTTTTGTCTCCCATATCAACAGGGGATCAACTCTTTAAGGTAAGAATTTGCTCCTCAGGAGCATTTTTTTCCTTTAACCTTTACCCTGCTGTAGGCGACAAGCCCTATCTTTGCAAACAGTGTAGATCCAGATCAGATTGCCTCTGAAGAAGCCATCTGATCAGGATCTACACAGTTTGACATTCAGTTTATGAATATGTAGAAATAAGCTGCATCTAGTAATCTGATTGGTTCAAAGTCAGAAATGAGTGTGGCTTAATTGAATATTCAGCAGGTTAAAGGTTAAGAGTAGACAACCTTTTCTGTGGGACAGACTTTAAAGAAAGCAAACAGGAAGTCCCAAAAGTTGTCTCCCTTTGAAAAATGGCAGTCTAATCTGTCTGGTGTATACATTTCTCTTAACTCAAACCAGGATGTTTTGTTTACTGTGGTTAATTTGAACTCACCCTTGAGTCACTAGAGAATTTTCCCATTCTGATTTTATCTTGAAATGATTTTGTTTGTTTGTTTGATTTGAGGTTTAACCCTTGTCCTGATGAATATTTAAATATGCCACACTCACCACTGATTATCAACCAATCAGATTACTTGATGCAAATTATTGTGACAAATTCATAAACTGAATGACAAATAATGAAGATCCTGATCAGATGGCGTCTTCAGAAGCCATCTGATCTGGATCTTCATTGTTTGAAAGGTAAGACATATCCGGGCTCAGCAGGACAAAGGTTAACATGCCAGTCAACACATTTTAGGTCATTTAGGAGATGTTACTTCCTTTTATCCAACATTGAGATGAAATGACATCTCAAGCCCTGCCACCCATTGAAACCAATAGGGTTTATATGCATGGACGGTCCAACTTGCACCACTTTACCTTGGCAGGCTTAGACCACATAAGCAGTTTACCAGACCTCATGTGCAGTTGGTTTTAGCTCTGTGTGGAAGCATCATGCAGTCCAATATATTTCTCCAAGCCACGATGGGCGGGGGCTGTATTCTGAAATTATATGTAGTGTGTACATATATAAGAAACGCCTCTATGAGGTGATTTTAATATGTACATTCAACATCCCTTTATATAAAAGAAGATTCAAATGTCTTCCATAAGGTTTTCCCTTTCGGCCCCAGCCCATCGGGGCTTGAAGATATAGATGGGCTGCATGATGCTTCCACGCAGAGTTGAAACTGACCCGCACACGAGTACTGGTAAACCGCTAAGAGGATCTAAGCCTGCCCAAGCAAAGCGGTGTGGGTCCATGGGTCCATGCATATAAACCCTATTGGTTTCATTGGGCGGCAGGGATTGAGATGTCATTTCATCTCAATGTCGGGTAAAAGTCCCACAAAATTGGAAGCGACATCTCCAAAATGACCTTTATAGTGTTGACGGGGACATTAAACCTCAAATCAAACAAAATCAAAAGTCTTCCCAATTATGACTCCCTCTATCTCAAACAATTTTCAACCACGTCCCAGCAAAAAGCTATGCAAGGGAGACAACATGACGTTAAAATATGCACCTGTTTAACATTCATTACTGCCCTTAGATTAGAGGTGGCCACCAGGAAAATTCTAATATATTAACCCGTTTCGTACCAAACGGTATCTCCCGCCTTATATATAACAGGAGTCCAATTCAAAATTTAGGGGTTTCAGGTTGTGTTTTCTTCAAAATTTGTTTGGAAAATAGCTTTACTTTTTGCAAACAGTATAGGCCCTGATCTGGGCCTGCACTGTTTGCCAATTACCCATTTAGGGGCTGCTGGTACAAAATGGGTTAAATCTACCGGCAAATGACATGCACTTGGACAATGCATAAAAAAGAAAACTGAAACCTTTGTACATGATTTAAGAGAGGAAAGTCTTAACTCTTAAAATGCCAATCACAAGTGTTGTCTACTTTGTTGTCTGCTTTTTACAAGAGGGCCCTGATTCGCTCACCTGAGTGTCACCTGAGTGTCACTGTCTCTAGTACATTCTAATTTTGGCTATGGCAGCCATCTTGTTCGTCAGAGTGGAACAATTTTAGCTATTTTGGTAGGGAGTCACCTAGGCACCATTCCTATGAAGTTTGAAGGGTTTAGGAAGAGTTCGCGTTTGAAGCAAATTTACAATGTTTTTCTATTTTTAGCTCTTGTGGCCATTTTGTTCACCAGAGCGGTATCGTTTTAGCTATTTTGGTAGAGGGTCATCTATATTCCAAAGAAGTTTGAATGAAATTGGCCTAAGGGTACAGGAGGAGTTGTTGTTTGAAGATGTTTTCCATTTTTAGCTCTAGCGGCTGTCTTGTTTGTCAGAGCAAACTATTTTAGCTATTTTGGTAGGGAGTCTCCATGTCACCCAAATGACAACCAAAGCAACATTCCTGTGAAGTTTGAATCCAATTGGCCCAAGGGATTAGGAGAAGTTTGCGTTTGAAGCAAATTTACGAAATTTTTCTATTTTTAGCACTGGCAGTCATTTTGTTCATCTGAGCAAGATTGTTTTAGCTATTTGGTAGAAGGTCATCCAAGCATTATTCCTATGAAGTTTTAATGAAATTGCCCAAGGGTACAGGAGTTGTCGTTTCAAGATTTTTTTCTGTTTTTAGCTCTGGTGCCCATCTTGTTTGCTTTGTTTGTTTTTTTTAATTTGAGGCTTAATGTCCTTGTCAACACTGTAAAGGTCATTTAGGAGATGTTGCTTCCAGTTTTGTGGGACTTTTACCAGACCTTGAGATGAAATGACATCTCAAGCCCTGCCATCCAATGAAACCAAGTTTGCAGAGTGGAACGATTTTAGCTATTTTGGTATGGAGTCGTCTACGAAACATTCCTGTGAAGTTTGTATTAAATTGGCCCAAGGGTTTAGGAGGAGTTTGCGTTTAAAGCAAATTTACGATGTTTTTCTATTTTTAGCTATGGTGGCCATTTTGCTCATCAGAGCAGAACTGTTTTAGCTATTTTGGTAGAAGGTCACCTAAGCAACATCCCATAAAGTTTGAATAAAATTGGCTCATGTGTACAGGAAAGTTGTCTTTTCAAGTTTTTTTCTATTTTTAGCTCTGGTGGCCATCTTATTCATCAGAGCAGAACGATTTTAGCTATTTTTGATAAGGGGTCACCTAGGCAACATTCCTGTGAAGTTTAAATCAAACTGGCCCAATGGTTTTGGAGGAGTTAGTATTTGAAGCAAATTTACGATGTTTTTCTCTTTTTTTATCTCTGGCTGCCATTTTGTTCATCGGAGCAGAACCATTTTTGCTATTTTGGTAGCGGGTCACCTAAGCAAGATTCCTATGAAGTTTGAATGAAATTGGCCCAATGGTACAGGAGGAATTGTTGTTTAAAGGGTTTTTTTTTCTATTTTTTGTTCTGGTGGCCATCTTGTTCATCAGAGCAGAATGGTTTTAGCTACTTTATTAGGGAGTCACCTAGGCAACATTCCTGTGAAGTTTGAATCAAATTGGCCCAAGGGTTTAGGAGGAGTTCTTGTTTGAAGCAAATTTACGGTATTTTTTCTATTTTTAGCTCTGGTGGCCAGTTTGCTCACTGGAGCGAAACCGTTTTAGCGATTTTGGTAAAGGGTCACCAAAGCAACGTTTCTGTGCAGTTTGAATGAAATTGGCCCAAAGGGTACAGTAGGAATTGGCGTTTAAAGATTTTTCTATTTTTTGCTCTGACAGCCATCTAATTCATCAGAGTGGAACGATTTTAGCTATTTTGGTAGGGAGCCACCCCGGCAACATTCCTGTAAAGTTTGAATCAAATTGACTCAAGGGTTCAGTAGGAGTTCGCGTTTGAAGCAAATTTATAATGTTTTCCGATTTAAGCTCTGGCGGCCATTTTCCTCAATGGAGCGGAACCGTTTTAGCTATTTTGGTAAAGGGTCACCTAAGGAATGTTTCTGTGCAGTTTGAATGAAATTGGCCCAAGGGTACAGTAGGAGTTGGTATTTAAAGATTTTTGTATTTTTAACTTTGGTGGCCATCTTGTTCATTGGAGCAGAACGATTTTAGCTATTTTAGTAGGAGCCACCCAGGCAACATTCCTGTGAAGTTTGAATCAAATTGGGCCAAGGGTTTAGGAGGAGTTCATATTTAAATCAAATTGTTGACGACGCACGATGGACAACGCAAAACGGATATTCACTGATCACACTACCTCACCATGAGCACTTCGTGCTCAGGTGAGCTAAAAAGTCATTGCTGCTAACAGTGCACACCCAGATCAGAAGCAGTCTGATCAGGGTTCACACTGTTTGACTATATGCAAAAACATGTTTGAAAATTTTGCAAGAAGATACAGCAGACAATACAAAAAGACATTTTAAAATACAGTTTCTCTTGGCACCTTATGGCTTAATTAAATTTTAGCTGGTGTTAGTGGCAGAAATTCACTTTTATTCTTCAAATTTCACAAAACAGGCATCCTTGAATATGTTACTAATACTACATGTAGTATGAGTTAAAACTCTGCAGATACAACCCTGAATCTTAAAAGTTTTCCCAAATTCCTAGTGAATTTCAATGTCATGATAATCTAACTCAACTTGTTGCACGACAGGACTGCGTGTACATGTAGCTCGCACCCTACCTTTAAACAGAAGAAAATTCTAAGTCTAAAATCAGTCATAAGGCTAAATATGAAAAGATTGCATCTTATGGTTGCTGTTTTGAAAACTTTTACAGTGAAATCTAAAACAAAGTGTGTCGATGTAAGTGCAGTGATTTCCTTTACTTTCATTGTGAGCTAAAGACATGTTCTTCAGGCCTCATACTGACCAAGCTTTTCTATGCCTGAAAAAAAAACAATTTTGCAGCATTAACCCTCATTCTGCTGAACATGACAACCACTACCTTTACAAACAGTGTAGATCCAGATCAGATGGCTTCTGAAGAAGCCATCTGATCAGGATCTACACTGTTTGTAATGCAATTTGTGAATTGAACAAATACATTACATCAAGTAATTTGATTGGTGAATAGTCAGAATGGGTGTAGCTAAATAATTTTATTCAGAGGATAAGCCTTAAACAGTCATTTTAAACAGAATATAGGATGAAAACTCGAAATCTAAAGAGCTTGAAATCAAGAAAAAATCAAGCTCTAAAAGCCTGAAATCCTGCATATGCCTGAAAAATATGAGGCCTGGTTCTTAGGGTGGCAGAACTGTTAGTGTTGGGATCAAAGAGACAGAATACCATAATGATCCAAAGTATTGACAGGCCTAAGCACACACTGCAGACCCAGATCAGACTGCTCCTGAAGGATCTCGGTCTACTCTGTTTGCCATTCCATCTGCACCTTTAGGACTCCTTGCTGGATAATGAAACCAATTTGTTAAGATTTATGAGAATTACAGCAAGTCCTCAAGGTGTCTGATTTTTTAGGATTTTTATGGTAATAACAAGTTCATCCATTCTTTATACACTTCTCGGCCCCCATCCATCGGGGTTTGAAGAAGTAGATGGGCTGCATGATGCTTCCACACAGAGCTGAAATCGACCGGCACACGAGTACTGGTAAACCCCTTAGAGGATCTAAGCCTGCCCAGGCAAAGCGGTGAGAGTCAGACAGTCCATGCTTATAAACCCTATTGGTTTCATTGGGCAGCAGGGCTTAAGATGTCATTTCATCTCAATGTCGGATAAAAGTCCCATAAAATTGGAAGCAACGTCTCCAAAATGACCTTTACAGTGTTGATGCAGGCCTCATACTGACCATGCTTTTCCAAGCCTGAAAGGTCCGATTTTGCAGCTTCAAGCCTTATCCTGCTGAACCAGACACAACTACATTACCTTTGCAAACAGTGTAGATCCTGATCAGAAGCCATGTTTGTAATGGAGTTTGTGAAAATATAATGTAATTTGGTTGACTTATAGTCAGAAATAAGGGTTAAATAGTTTTTTAAACAGATTATATACGCAAAAATCAGAATCTAAAAACCTGAAACCAAGAAAAAAATCAAGCTTTAAAAGCCTGAAATCCTGCAAATGCCTGAAAAATATGAGGCCTGTAATGATGGGGACGTTAAACCTGAAATCAATCAAATCTTTATCCACTTCTACTGTGAGCTTCCTTTTTCTAAGTCCGAGTCATACAGTCCCAGGAGAGTAGCATCTGCTTCTAACAGTGTCACATGCTGCTCTGATCCAAGGAACTTTGATGACATCTCTAGGCTGTGTAAATGGACTTTTACCTTTGTTCCTCTGTTGTACTTCCTGAAAAATACACACAAAATTGTACCAAAGTACAAGTACCAAAAATTCTTATCTCTTCAGCACAAAGCGAAATTTCACAGATACATGTAAGCTGGTGTTGTCATTAGATAGTAATTGCTTCAAATTAGCATTGCCTTTTATCATATGGGCCCCGCCAAGCGGTTTTGGTACTTATCGCCTATGTGAGCAGCGAAGGTTCAGGCGAGCCTGCGCATCCGCGCAGTCTCGCCAGAACCTTCGCTACTCGCTGATACAAGCAGTGAATCAAGAGGAACCTTCAGACAGAAAGCCATATCCCTGGCCCCTCTGAATGGCTGGGCATGCGCAGTTAAAGTTTGTCATGACGGAATGCTCGAAGACCCAAATTCGCTTGGCGGGGCTCATATGACGTTGTGTATGACAGTGTAATAACACCATGTAATAAATTCCCTCATCCACTAGTGGATTAAATGTGCAAATTAGTTAGATACTCTCTGTAACGGTACACATACGTCTTAACAATGTCGCAATTACTAATGGTGTAATATTGACATTTTGTAATAAATTGTGAAAAAAAGGTATTTCAAATGTTATTTGATAAATAGAATCTTGCATTCGTGCTCATGTACATGTATTATTGAATTTATTGAACTTGTTGAGGAAAAGGGATAAAATGCCCGGCAAAGCCTCACATTTTATCCCTTTTCCACAACTTGTTTAATAAATTCAATAATACATGAACACTCATGCAAGATCCTCTGTTTATACCATGCATACAGAAGTCTGTTCACTAAAAGAAAGTAATGATTTGATTTGTGTAACATCCCTTTAGTGGATCCCAAATGACAGCAAAGGACTAATACATGCACTTTGTAACAAGAGGTATTCATTTATCAAAATTTAAACTACATACCTCAGCTAACAGATTAAGAGAATCAATCTTTTTCTTAAACTAGAAATGTGTCCAGACGACACAGATGCCCCCGCCAAGGGCCCCGCCTCACCCCGAAAATCCATGTTGCAACAAAATTTTCTAAGTGTGTGACCTTGTCATCAGGAACATTTGTGAGAAGTTATATTGAAATTGGTGAAAAAATGTAAGCGCTAGAGCAATGACAAAGTTTTTCTAAAAATAGCCACAGTGACCTTGACCTTGAAAGTCGACCTTGCTCGAGGTATTGTCATAAGGAACATTTGTGTGAAGTTTTATTGAAATCAGTGAAGAAATGTAGTCGCTAGAGCGATGACAAAAGTTTTCTAAAAATGGACACAGTGACCTTGACCTTGAAAGTCGAAATTGCTCGAGATATTGTCATAAGGAACATTTGTGTGAAGTTATATTGAAATCGGTGAAGAAATGTAAGTGCTAGAGCGATGACAAAGTTTTTCTAAAAATAGCCACAGTGACCTTGACCTTGAAAGTGGAACTTGCTAGAGATATTGTCATAAGGAACATTTGTGTGAAGTAATATTGAAATTGGTGAAAAAATGTAAGCGCTAGAGCAATGACAAAGTTTTTCTAAAAATAGCCACAGTGACCTTGACCTTGAAAGTCAAACTCATTCGAGGTATTGTCAAAAGGAACATTTGTGTGAAGTTATTTTGAAACCAGTGAAGAAATGCAGGCGCTAGAGCTATGACAAAGTTTTTCTAAAAATAGCCACAGTGACCTTGACCTTGAAAGTCGAAATGGCTCGAGATATTGTCATAAGGAACATTTGTGTGAAGTTAAATATTGAAATCGGTGAAGAAATGTAAGCGCTAGAGCGATGACAAAGTTTTTCTAAAAATAGTCCCAGTGACCTTGACCTTGAGGTCATGACCTTGAAAGTCAAACTCGCTTGAGATATTGTCATAAGGAACATTTGTGTGAAGTTATATTGAAATCAGTGAAGAAATATAGACGCTAGAGCTATGTTGTGCGAGGGGATAATTAAAAATTTTTAAGTCTGTGACCTTGACCTTGAGCTCATGGGCATGGGTGGGGGTATAGGTGAATAAAATGGACAGGTATCTAACATCATACCAAATATCAACTCAATCCATCGCACAATTTGGAAAATATCAACTCTTAAAATATCTAATTAAAAATTTCTAAGTGTGTGACCTTGACCTTGAAGCCATAGGCATGAGTGGGGGTATTGCCAAATAAACATTTGGACCTGTATCTATCATCATAGCATACATAAGCCAAATCCATGATATAGTTCGGAAAACTGGAGCTCTTTAAAATCTTTCACATTAAAATTGTCTAAGCCTGTGACCTTGACCTTGAGGTCATAGGCATGGGTGGGGGTATTGCTGAATAAAACTTTGTACCTATATCTATCATCATATGAACCAAAGCCATCAGAAAAAGTTCAGGTTCTACCAGGTACAAATACCTTAACTGGAGTCTTTAACATGGAAAATTTCTAAGTCCATGACCTTGACCTTGAGGCCATGGGCATGGGTGGGGGTATCGCTGAATAAAACTTTGGACCTATATCTATAATCATACCAAATATGAACTAATTCCATCAAATGGTTTGGAAAATATGAGTTCTAAAATGTTCAAGTCTACCTGTTACAAAAACCTTAACCTGTGTCTTTAACATTGAAAATTTCTAAGTCTGTGACCTTGACCTTGAGGTCACAGGCATGGGTGGGGGTATTGCTTAATAAAACTTTGGACCTATATCTATCATCATACCAAAGATGAACCAGTTCCATCAAAAGGTTAGGAAAATATGAGTTCTAAAAGTTCAGGCTCTACCTGTTACAAAAACTTTAACCTGAGGTTACAGGATCACGTACGTACGTACGTACGTACGTACACACACACGTACAGACGGACGTACACATGTACGCACGTACGCACGTACGCACGTACGGAAAACCCAAAAACTATATGCCCCCGGCATCATATGATGCGGGGGCATAAAAAAAAAATCCAGCCTTTTAAAAAGCTGGGACCGATCAGAGCAAAGGCTTTAACTACATACATGTAAAAAAATTAGGATGTCATTTCCTTTCCATTACGATAACACACCCGTGCGACATAGTGCATTCTTCACATCTCAAAAATGGCTACTTTTCTGATGAAAATCCTTGATATTTTTGTTATAAATCTTCAAAACATAGGTTGAGGGTGCTCGTTAGAACCGCCTCAGTGAGGCGGTTCTAACGAGTACCCACAACCTATGTCTTGCAGCAGAAATAAGAAAAATATTGTATTCCCCCATAAACCCCAGTTTTCTCTATATAAAGTGGGGTTTGGGGAGTCTTTATTTTACAGCCTTGTTCACGTGATACAGAGCATCACTGGATGTGAAATAAAAATAAAATTCATTGTACATGTACAACAACTGTTTCAGGATGTACCTGTTGATAATATTATTTTAGTCTTAAAAGAAATTGGACTTTTTCATAAGATTTAACCGTTTCAGATTTTTATACGTTATCATTCTGACTTTTTACTTTTAATATCCTCATAATTCTTCATGCCATTTAACCATTAACCGCTTGACGCTTATGACCCACAAAGAGGGTTGACGTGTCGTTAAACACGAAATCATCATCATCATTGTACATGTAACAACAAAGAAAAGCTTCTTTCAAATTAGCCTTATACTGTGATCAGTCATCATATCTGACCGTTAATTGCAGGTATACATTCACTCTGGATTTGTTAGCCCCCGCTCATCAGGGCTTGTGGAAATAAAATGGGCTGCAAGGTGCTTCCACCCTCAGCTGAAAACGACCGCACACAAGTACTGGTAAATTGCTTAGATGTAAGCCTAGCCAGGCAACGGTTTCATTGGGTAGCAGGGCTCAAGAAGTCACTTCATCTTAATGTCATGTAAAAGTCCCACGAAATTGGAAGCAACATCTCCAAAATGACCTAAATTGTGTCGACGAGGACGTTAAACCTCCATTCAAACAAACAAGTCATTATGTGTTTGCAGGATGAAAGCCTACGTACAATTATTTAATTACAGTACGTATCTTTTGTAAGTAAATAGGACGGCTCGTCATGCACATGGGGTGGTGGGGGCCTCCAGTTAACTTCCCGATCCACAGTAAGGTGTACTTTATCTTACTGTCTGTCTAAATGTAGATGTCAGACATAGTAAGATAAAGTACATGTACACTTTTCTGTGGATCGAGAAGTTAACTTGAGGCCCCCACCACCCCATACGCATGAAGAGCCATCCTATTTGTATGTATGTAGGCCATACAGTGACCTCTGGTGATGTATTTTCTTAGTAGCGTTACTCTTTATGGTTGACCCGGTATGAAGCACACTGCTTCAAATGACATTCATCCCTGCAAAAATGATCTCAGTGGAGCAGTGTGAACACCTAAGTGTAGGACAAAATCCTGGACATAATCCCTCCTGCTCATTTTTGTACTATAGGTGGATTCCCCACACACATTTTTACAAGGGGGACAGAATCCCTTCTGTAAATTTCCCAACTAGGACAAAATCCCTTCTTTTGACAAAATCCCTTCTGCTTAATTTTCAAGACAGATAGAACCCACAAACACCCTGCCCATCTCCCCGAGTTACCTATTTTATAAACTGCACAGTCGTGTGTGTGTGTAGTGGTGGCTAATTCAGCCCTGAGATAACTGTCTTGTAAGTTCCTAAGCATGAATATATAAGTTGAGTCAAAACAGATATAATACAAGCTTGTTTGTCAGCTTTGTTTACAAATCATTTTAGGATCTTTTGTCCAACCAAACATATTAACCATCTGTCAACACATGATATTAATAACAATTGGTATGATCAGCCTAACTTCAAACCAGTTTTGTACTCAACAAAAGAAAAGTCTTTCAAAGAATCAACAGTTTTCACATCAATTGTTACAGCTGGCCAAAGACAACACCTTTATACATGAGTAACAATATATTGTTTGCTTGTTTGTTTGTTTAATAAGAAATTCGGTCCCTGGTTCCAAAACTAAATCAAACCATTTTAGCCACATGTTTGATCTTATTTTTAGTATCTATTGTATTAACAAATGTTTACCTTCGGTAATGCCCCCCCCCCCCCCCCCCCCCCAAAAAAAAACCATGTCAAAGCTGAATTTGAAGAAGAAGAAAGCATATTAGGGTCTATTCTCTCCCTTTCCATATAATCTTCCCTTCAGATCTATCTTCTGACACTGTACATAAAACCTGTTTTGTCTTTGTATAATCTTCACCTTCCTTTTCAGCATGTAAATAGTATGTCAAGAATCAGCTTGTTAACTTCTATGAAAAACTATGTTCTCCTTTAGTTTTCATTACGACTATAAAAATCATATTTATGTATCTTTTTCATTCTATTTATTCCATTTTAATACATTGTACTCATATTTGAAGAGTCTAAAAACAATACTGCATGCTGTAGCTATACCAATAGATGCACAATGTTTCTGTTTAGCTTCAATTATCATTATTATTATGACTGTCATTTCTCACTGTTATTATTATTATTATTATTATTATTATCATTACCATTATAATCTTATATCATATGTTGTCTCAGTGTTGAAAGCAAGACTTGCGACCAGTCTTCTTCCTCTGAACCTTGAGCCGCGTGTGTTCCTGCATGGAAACCTGCATAGGCATGCTCCATTTGCAGCCTTAGTCAAATGGCCATTATCAAGCGGCAAAAAGAAAGAGCACTATTGAATCACTTATCGCTCTTGAGCATAGTATAGAAATCATGATTTGCAGTCGTATTGGCACTGATTTCTATACATTTTCAGCTCATTTTTCGACCAGCCTTTTAAATTTCAAAAACAGGCAGTGCTTCATTTTCTACGGTGGGGCACCAGCAGTCCAACCCCATTTGCTTTTGTTGGACAAACTGCCACGATTTGCAGCCCAGAAGCACTTAACCTATGTCTTGTTGTGGAGCTATGGAGTTCTGTCCGCTTGACCATGGCAGACATAAAAAGCCTTAACCTTAACGAACGAACGAATATAATACATGCATTTGTAGTGTTTTTTTTTTCCTTTAGATAAATAAATATATTTTGTATTAATTGTGCTTGAAAATAATATCATTAATCCATAAAATGCCAATCACAACAATTGTCGTCTGCTTTGCCGTCTGCCGGTTACGTTAAAAGTATTTTTTTTGCAACCAGTGTGGACCCAGATCTGACTCTGATCTACAGGAGCAGTCTGATCTGGGCCTGTATGCAAAAATATTTTTATAAGGCTTGTTAAAAAATTCAGCAGAAGACATAAGCAGACAACATTTTCAGATGTAGTTTTTCTCAGCGACTTAACGGTTAAAAGCATCAGAAATGAAATTGTATATTATGCCCATAATTACTGGAAACATTAATTAATTAATGGACTGGAGTGAAGACTCAGATCAGCCTGGGCATCTGCCTAGTCTGGTAGGAGTTTTCACTGTCAACATAATGAAATTGAAGACCTTGATCAGACTGAGAAGTTGTCCATGCTAATCCGAGTTTTGGCTGGACTCAAGGACAAATTATTTTTTGTCATATTGTGGCCTGTATGTACATGTGTATGTAAAGAAAATTAGTGAGAGGGATTTTTTAGGGATTTTGTCCCCCAGCCCTGTGGAAAATGGTGCGGCACCATGCCCCACTCACTTTTTCAGGGCAATGGAGTAAATGCTGCCCTACATTTTGGTACAAAAGTCACTAAAATTGAGCCAAAAAAACACACACACATAGTTATGCCTGTTTAAATGCCTATATTAGATATTTTTTGTCAATAATTTGATGCCTATTAGACAGTCCCCATTTATGGTTGACTGCTTATCCCCCTGATTAACTCGTTTTAAGAAGTCATAATAGTGTCTTGATAACAAGTAACCAATTCACCAGCTGAAGTGTGAAAGTGTGCCTGACAAGTGTTATTATGTAAGTGTTTGTGTGTATTAGAGAATGGACTCAGGAGCTATAGATGAGTTTAGGACGCCATCGGTCGCTAAGGAAGTGCTATCCCACGATTCCGTACTTTTGCGCATGCGCAGTTTTGTGTGGCAAAAAATAACCTTGTTCAGACTGATCTGATAGCAATTATTAATTTCTTTGAATTTGACAATTTTAAATAGAGCGAAAGGTAAAGGTGACGTATGCCTTGCGTCACTATGGCGTCCAACTGATATTGGCTGACGACTAGGTAAGACCTGCTATCCTTGTAGCAGGTAATGGTAGAGGGGAGTGCCCTTATTCCATCTGTTTCTACATTTCCATTCATTTTCCTCTTTCTCCTCTGTCCTTTACTTTAAACTACGATCTCTTCTATATTTTCTCCCTTTCTCTGGGAGACGAGACAAAATTATCCACATGGGTTGACGTGTCGGTAAGCCCAAAACAATTAACAATCAAATAATTAACTGACAATGGTCGCGTCATGTTGCGCTAATCGTAAGGCAAACTATGTGACAGTGAAGATGATTGGTTGGTTGGTTGAATTGTGGTTTAATGTCCCTGTCAACACTATTTAGGTCATTTTGGAGACGTTGTTCAGTTTTGTGGGACTTTTACCCGACATTGAGATGAAATGACATCTCAAGCCCTGTCGCCTAATGCAACCAAAATACTTACATGCATTTGACGGTCTGGCTCACATCACTTTGCCTGGGCAATCTTAGTCCATCTAGGCGGTTTACCAGTACTCATGTGTGGTCAGTTTCAGCTCTGCGTGGAAGCACCATGTAGCCCAATCTATTTCTCCAAGCCCCGATGGGCGGGGGCCAGACAGTGAAGATGAATCGAAGGATTACCAACCTGACGGATTCAACATGTGGGTGATAAAGATCAATCGTTTACTGCCAGTAACAGGGTTGTTTAAATATTGAAATTTACCGTCCCCGCGACTGCCGCCCATCGAGGCTGGAAGAAATAGATGGGCTGCATGATGCTTCCACGCAGAGCTGAAACCAACACATACGAGTACCGGTAAACCAATTAGAGGATCTAAGCCAGCCCAGGCAAAACGGTGCGAATCGGACCGTCCATGCTTATAACCCCTATTGGTTTCATTGGGCGACAGGGCTTGAGATGTCATTTCATCTCAATATCGGGTAAAAGTCCCACAGAATTGGTAGCAACGTCTCCAAAATGACATATACAGTGTTGACGGGGACGTTAAATCTCAAAACAAACAAAAAAATCACGGTCCCCGTTAACACTATTTGGGTCATTTTGACACGTTGCTACCTATGCCCACATTGAGATTAAATAACATCACAAGCCTTGCCGCCAAATAAAAAAGATGTGGTTTATAGTGGTTTACCAGCACTCATGTGCGGTCAGTTTTAGCTCTGCGAACCCAGGGCCTCTCGTATACCGTACAAACACTCTACCATCTGAGATACCGAGCCACATCTTCGACCTTTTACATTTCTCCCCCGCCTAATGAGATTCGCCCCGAACCTCTAAGTGCTATCCAGTCTGGATTCGGACATTCGGACATGGTCTCTGCTAAGTACTGTTGTGATTCAAAAGATTGTGAACTGCAGTTTTTGTTTCTTTGATTTGAGGTTCAACGTCCCCGTCAACAATGGAAAGGTCATTTTTTAGACTGGAGACGTTGTTTCCAATTTTGTGGGACTTTTACCCGACATTGAGATGAAATGACATCTCAAGCCCTGTCGCCCAATGAAAGCAATAGGGTTTATAAGCATGGACGGTCCGACTCGCACCGCTTTGCCTGGGCAGGCATTGCCTCCTCTTCTATTTTAGATCCTCTAAGCGGTTTACCAGTACTCGTGTGCGGGTCGGTTTCAGCTCAGCGTGGAAGCATCACGCAGCCCATCTATTTCTTCAAGGCCCGATGGGTGAGGGCCCCTGAACTGCAGTATACAATTCTATGAATGTTGTGGATGAAATGACAAACACTATGCTTAAAAAAATCTTATTTTTCCTTAGTTTACTGTACACACACGTGCTCAATTGATTTCTTTTTGCCACACAAGACTGCGCATGCGCAGCGTAACCAAGGAAGTTAATCAGCCTAAACTCATCTATATGTAAAACTTATCTTGTACCATACTTAACTAAGCTGTGATCAGCTTGCTTAAAAAACTTAAACTGCTTGTCACCAATGGATAATGTGACATATCTCTTCACTTAGCATAATAAAAATAGGTAGTATAATTTAGCACTGAATACAAAGGGTAAGAGAAGGATATTTTATTTCAAGTCGAGAGATGTGCCCGTTTTACACAGCAGTATTTTTACATATATTTGCTTGTTGAAAGTGCCCTTTTTCCTGACCAGCACCATGCCATTTTTGGGGGCTGGAGGATACACTAATACCGTATTTTTATTGCCACAGCAACCTGGGAGCTCTATTATTAGAGGCAAGTACAATAACCACTGAGCTATCATGATTCACTGAAAAAAAGAAATCTCTCGACAACCAACTGATCTAGTCAACTAGTAGCAGACTAGCACTGGGGATCGATGCAATAGACTTCTTAATCTAGGGTTTCCCCCAGTTCCCAAAAAGGACATGGTGCTGGCAAGAAAAAAGGGCACTTTAAATGGATGAAAATATGTAAAAAGGGCACTTAAAATATGCAAAGTTATGTAAAAAGGGCACCTTCACATGCACAAATTGCTAAAACACCAAATCTCTCAACTTGAAATAAAAAGATGTCTCTTACCCTTTGTCTTCAATGCTTAATAATACTGCCTGTTTTCTATACTAAGAGAAGACATGACACATTCACCATTGGTAAGAAGAAGTTTAAATTTTGTAAGCAGGCTGATCACTGAGCCACAGCTCCCATTCTCTGATACACACAAACACTGACATAACACTAGTCAGGCACACTTTCACACTTCAATTGTTTAATTGGTGTCACTTAAACTTGTTATCAACTGATCAAAACACAATTATGACTTCTAAATGTGATTAAATTATGTACAATAAACTGGGGGATTAGAAGTCAACCATAAATGTATGGGGACTGTCAACAACAATTTATTGTTAAAAAGGTGTCTAAAATAGTTTTTATTTAAACAGGCATTACTTTTGTATCTTTCGGTCAATTTCAGTAATTGTTGTACCAAAATGTAGGGCAACATTTACTCCATCTGAAAAATGGCATAGCCCTGGAGAAAAGGGGCATGGTGCCACGCCATGCTAAAAAGGGTTGGGGAAAACACTACTGATCACAGATAATTTGAGAGAGAAAAAAATAAAAAAGGATTACCATGGAATTAAGTGTGGCTTGGGACAAACACAATAAAATTTTCCTCCGAAGTCAATGTAAAGATCATTATCATGTACTTCAGAAATTTCTCCAACCACCACTTTTCCTGAAATATCACCCAGCTGCATCAGCTTAGACTCTCTCAGTAATGTTGCAAATGTTTTATTTGAAGGAGCAGGCTTTGAATCAACGCCCGATCGTAATTGCTCCAATTTCTCAAACACCCTCACATAACTGCTCTTGGGTTCAGGGTCAGATTTTTCTTCAATGTCATCAGTTTCCGCGAGTCTCACGTTTAAGCTGTTATTTGATACATTTTCTTCTGTTTCGAAGTTCTTACTCTGCGTGCTATCTTCTGAGAATCGACAGGAGACTAGTGAACCTTTTATTCGTTGTATAAAATGATCAAAGCAACGCTGTCTTATTAAATTGTAAAGCCGAAGCGATTTTAGCATGGGCGCAGACATCTTGATGAGAGCTGGCGTTGGGAGCCAATCAACGTTGTCGTTACTCGTCATATTTTCAAAGCCGCCATTTGATTGGGTGTTAGAATGTGTCCTATTCTCGTGTAAGTGGACCATCAACACACAACACAAACCATGTCTTCCAACTTTTCAAAGTTGTTTGAATTCGTTTCGCTCATCGGTCAATTAAAGGTATGCATGAGTTTCTTATCCACCTCAAATTTACAATGCATATTGAAATTTTTCATTACGGTACAATAACAAATAGGTCCTAACAAATAATGAAATAAATTATATATTTATCTCGCACGTCTTTATTGTTGTTAGCAGTTACGCACAGACGTCGTGTGAGGAGCACCCAATGTTTCAGGAAAATCGGAGTTTTCTTTGTTTGTTTGATTTGAGGTTTACCCTCCCCATCAACACTGTATAGGTCATTTTGGAAACGTTGCATCCAATTTTGGATGACTTTTACCCGACATTGAGATGAAATGACATCTCAAGCCCTGTTGCCCGATGAAACCAATAGGGTTTATAAGCATGGATGATCCGACTCATGGATGATCCGGCTTAGCCCTGGGCAGGCTTAGATCCTCAAAATGGTTTACCAGTACATGTGTGTGGTTGTGGAAGCATCATGCAGCCCATCTATTTCTTCAGGCCCCGATGGGCGGGGGCCGTCGGAAACCTAATTGCCTATGTTCAGATACCCACCCCACCCCCCTAAATCATATATATTCTTGTTCCTTATGACACATTCAGTGACACCAACATAGGGGTCTGCCGGAGTGCGCCAGGGCCATGCCCATGCCCCATCCCTCCACTTCAGAAAAGGCCATATATAGCATATCTGAGAAACTGTTCAGAGCCCCACCCCATAACCTTATATATTCATGTTACTTATGATAAGACACTATCAGTGGCACCAACATAGGGTGCCCTGGGTCATTCAACTTAATAAAAGGCCATATATCTCAGAAATCGTTTAGATTTCCCACCCCAAAACCCTATATATATTCTTTTTCCATATGATAAGACACATTCAGTGATAACCTATGGATCTCACAGTGTGTACTGCAGCGATTCTCCAACCACCCCTTTTCACAAAAGTCCAAATATCTGAGAAACTGTTCAAAGCCCCAACCCTATACCATACATATTTATGTTCCTTATGATAAGACACATTCAGTGAAACCCAACCTCGAGGTTCCTAGGGTGCCCCAGGTCATTCCCCACCTCTCCACTTCATAAAAAGCCATATATCTCAGAAACTGTTCATATCCCCTCCCCTAAACCATATATATTCTTGGTCCTTATGATAAGACACATTCAGTGACAACAAGCTTGGGCTTTCCTTGGATCTGCTGTGGCCATGCTTGAGCCCTTCCACTGCTTTAACCCTTATCCTGCTGAATATGCAGTTAAGCCACACCCATTTTTGACTTTGAACCAATCAGATTACTTGATGTAATTTATTCTTACAAAGCCATAAACTTAATGTCAAACAGTGTAGATCCTGATCAGATGGCTTCTTCAGAAGCCATCTGATCTGGATCTACACTGTTTCCAAAGATAGGGGTTGTCATGAACAGCATGATAAGAGTTAAAGGCCTTACATCTCCGCAACCCTACAGATTCCAACCCCTAAACTATATATATTCTTGTTCCGTATGATATGATGCATTCAGTGATAGAAACCAGTACTCCGTTGATTCCGTGCTCCACCTCCTCCACTTCATAAAATGCCTAATTAATTATACATGTATTGCAGCTATTGAGTCTGCATGGGTGCTCAATAGGGTGCTAAATAGGGAATGTGGGTTTGTTGGGGAGACTTTATAATCAGTAGGTTAAAATTGTGAAAAAATACATGGCTGCCAGTGGGCAGTGCCCACCTGAGCTCTGGTGAGCAAAGTGGCCCATGGGCCTCTTGTTTATGTGCCCAAAGCACTAAATGGGACAAACTTGGCATTCCTTATTTCTAATATTTTTAGCAACAAATTGTTTAAAATAATATTACAGCAAAATGTTAGCTCTTATCTCGCTGTTCACGACAACCCCTATCTTTGCAAACAGTGTAGATCCAGATCAGATGGCTTCTGAAGCCATCTGATCAGGATCTACACTGTTTGACATTCAGTTTATGAATTTGTAGGAATAAATTACATCAAGTAATCCGATTGGTTCAAAATCAGAAGTGGGTGTGGCTAAATTTAATATTCAGCAAGATAAGAGTTAGAGAACAAAATACTGTCATTGTGATGAGGGTCGTTTATACTTTACAGAGAGTTCATCGCACAGGCTGGGTATTACGGAAAGTGAGTGATCCAGAAAGTGTGGCTGACCACATGTATAGGATGTCAGTTCTCTCTTTCTTAGTAGACACTAAGTCTGGGTTGAACAGAGAAAGGTAAATAACTTGTGACAATTTTAGAGGGCATAGCAACAGTTAAGGTGGATATGATTTATTATTGACAGATAAGTTTCCATATTTCTCTTCATTTCTAAAGAATACCCACAATATACTGTATGTAGATGAAGGCTTTATGGTGAATTGACAAAAATTATCCTTCAAATTCAGTTATCACAAAATACACACTTTGGGCCAGTTGTTCAAAGCATCATTAGCTTAACAAGCTTGTTAGTGGTCATATTGTTAACTGTTCTAGCAAGTACAATATCGAAAATTTTGTTATTTTTGCTGAAAAAATGTGAGCAGCTTTTGCATCCGCAAAAGCTGCTCACATTTTTTCAGCAAAAATATGAGCATATTTGCCATATTTAATCATCAAAGTTTTAACGATACGTTAACTATCGACGTCGTTAGTTTTGAACAACTGGCCCATTACCTGTTTCTATGAATGTGGGTCATGTCTGTTCTCTTCTTTTGCAATAATCCTACCAGCACTGTAGACCAGAACAGTTACCAATGTAAACAGTATAGATCCAGATGAGATGGCTTTATTATGAGCTGTCTCAGTTTGCACCACTTTATTTAAGAAATGAATTTTATTTTTTTGCTATTCATGAAAGTATAAATGCAGTGGGTCGCCTGCAAAGTGAATGAACCCCAAATTCATGTAAACATTGCTAGCGACCCCGCTGTTGTTCATACATTCATGAACAGCAGAAAAATTAAGTTTATTTCTTTTATTTACATTCTTTGCTCCTCATCACTGGGCGTAAAAATGCTTATATGGCAAACTTTTAAAGCTGAAAAACATTTACATGCTGTTTTTCTAAAAGAGCGGAACAGCGTTGAAATCACCAACATCCAATCAGATCATAGAGAACCATGGTTTAGACTGATGTAAATTAATGTCACTGAAAATCATGTGACTTGATGCGTTCATGGAAGTATGAACTACATTGTTTTCTATAGGTTTACATTAGGCTTTACACTGGAAATGTAAATGTTTATTTATTAACCCATTTTGTACCAAATGGAATCTTCCTCCTTATATATAGCAGAAGTTCATTAAAAACATTTAGGGGTGTCAGTTTGTGTTTTCTTCAAAATTTATTTGGAAACTGGCTGAACTTTTTGCAAACAGTGTAGGCCCTGATCAGAAGCCATGTTCTGCAGCGTCTGATCTGGGCCTGCACTGTTTGCCAGCTACCCATTTTGGGGTTTCTGGTACAAAATGGGTTAATTTAAATGTACATACACATACATGTATTTGCATATTTTGCTTTTTCACTGGAAACCCCAGTTTGCAACAGATGTAAAAAAGAACAGGAGCACTCTGATCTGGATCTGCACTGTTTGCTTAGGCCTATCTGTCCCAATACTTAGGATCATTACAGTATATATAATTTGGTCACAAAGGCTTCTGCTCAGTGTCAAATAGTAAAGATCCTGATCAGACTTCTCCTTCAGGAACTGTCTCATCTGGGACTACACTATTTGCTCAGGTGTATTTTTATGAATTTTTTTGTGCCCTTATACTTAAGGTATTAAAATATGGAATACAAAAATGTGGTGATTATAATTTGGTATACATTAATTTTCTTATTTCTCCTCAAAATCATAGCCTGTGACAGTCTCAGTGAAACATATCTTAGAAGTATGCACAATTCATAAATATAAACTGTACATTTTTTTTTGATATTACACCATTGTGTAGAAGCCTCCGTGGTGTAGTGGTTACGTTACTCGCCTTGTAAACCAGGGATTGCAGGATCGATCCCGGGCTTCTCCAGACTTTCGGATGAGTCTTTAATTAATAAACCGAGGTCCTGTCTCCGTATGACCTTAGCTGTTGGTGGGAAGTAAAACTCAAACACTCACTCATTACACCATTGTCTAACTAAATACAAACACCCAGCTTTGGACCCCAACAATAGTGTTAACTATTGGGTACCATGATATACCATAAAAATCCGAAAAATTCCTACACCTCTAGGACTTGCAGTAATTCTTCTAAAATTTTAACAAATTTGTTTCGCAACCCAGCAAGGACTCTAAAAGGTGCAAATGGAATGACAAACATTGTAGACCCTGATCAGACTGCTCCTTCAAGAGCAGTCTGATCAGGGCTTACACTGTTTGCCTAGGCCTGCCTGTCCCGATACTTAGGATCATTACGGTAAGTTAACTGAACATTTGGGAAGAGTGGTATGAAAGTGTTGTATCCGAAACTGTGTTATATCAAGTTGAAGTGGTGTTATAATTAGCGCTGGCTAATAGGAGCTGAAAAGATAATCGATTATCAGTCCTGTCATTGCGATCGATAATCGATTAGTAATCACTAAGGTTTTTGTCTTAATTTTACCTGTCTGGCTTTCTGTCTGAGCATGACTCTTACCATATGTTGCACTTTACCATATGTATATTTGAACAGACAGGCCTGAGCAAACAGTGTAGACCCAGATGAGACACCACATAATGCGGCATCTCATCGGGGTCTGCACTGTTTGCCACTCATCCAGCTATTTTAGGCATAACTTTGGGTAGTAAATTGTACCTATCAAGTAATCGATTAAAAGCAAATCAGAAACGATAATCATTTTTGTGGAATTTCATCGATCGATTAATTGATTATACGATCAATCGTGTCAGCCTTAGTTATTATGACATTTCACTGTACCCGTTTGTTTGAACAGAACAGAACATAACTTTATTGAAGTTAAACTCAGGCCACTCGCAGGTGGGGTAAGAGCATAATATAGTTTGTATTTGTGTTTAACGGCCCAGTCAACACTAGGTAATTTTTGATCCGGTCATTTTACCTATAAAAATCTTTTCCTGGGCAGGCTTATACGGAAGCTGTTAACCGGTACAGTACACATTCTTTTGCTAGAAACTGACAACTGCCCTTCTTGAATCAGCGGAAGGGAGAGAATGACCGTAGAAAAGATTTCAAGATCAATCTCAACGAAAGCATGTTGCCGACCCCGACAGGTATTGAACCTGCGTCCTCCTGATCACCAGTCAGATGCGCATCCGACTTAACTACCGAGGCGGGCTCACTGTACCTGTAGTTATTAGGCTGACTGATATGATATTTCAGGTGTATAAAGTTGTCTTTGGTGCATGATATGGCGGAGTGTATTGTTGGTGATCTAACACCCACTGACCAGGTGGACAAAGAAGACAAACACAAAAGAGAAAGAGTAAGTCATCCCAAATTGTTTGGGTCCCGTCCCATTACGGATGGGCTCGCTAAAATTTTGTGGTGTATCATTGGTTTATTTATAATGAAGTGAGCGATGATCAGTTCAGTTTAATGCTCTGCATGCTGGGTATTTGTTTCAATAGATTACATTCTGAAAAAAAAAAATCATATAATTCCTATGGAAACAATATGCATGTGATGTAAAGTCCTGCTCTTTGGGAAAAAAAAAATGAGAAAAATTTCAACACATTATGCAAACAGGCCTATACAAATACATTGCCACCTTTATCGCCGAAAAAATGAAAATTTTATGATAAAAAATTGTGATATGTTTCTTATTTCTGCTCCAAATATAGATTGTGGGCACTCGTTAGAACCGCCTCATCGAGGCGGTTCTAACGAGTATCCACAATCTATATTTTAGAGCAGAAATAAGAAAAATAAGGTATACCCCCGGAAACCCCAGCTTTACTGTATAAAAGTGGGGTTCAAGGGGGTGAAAATTATATAGGCGTCTTTTCGGGATGATTTGCAATCTGCCGAATTAGACCAAAGAGTAGTAAAGTTAAGTTTTGATCAGTGAAACCGCCTGAAGTATATACACCACTTCTCTTTACTTCACCACTTCTCTTTACTATAAGGTTTTGGTTCCCACTGTAACAATGTGGAAGAAAACTTGGAAAATGTATAGATTAACCCTTATCTTGCTGAATATTCATTTAAGCCACACCCATTTCTGTCTATCAACCAATCAAATTTCTTGATGTAATTTATTGCTACAAATTCATAAACTGAATGCCAAACAGTGTAGATCCTGATCAGATGGCTTCTTCAGAAGCCATCTGATCTGGATCTACACTGTTTGCAAAGATAGGGGTTGTTGTGAACAGCAAGATAAGGGTTAATATATTTGCCACATTAAATGATCAAAATTTGAACGATACATTAACTAATGACATCATTAGTTTTGAACGATTGACTCCAGGTTTTTAAGCTGATTTGAATATTTGATGTGTGAACATTTCATTACATTGTTTGTTTGACTTGACTCATTTGATGCATCACAAAAACATGCCTTTATAATCTTGACACCCTCGTACTCCAGTTTTATATAGTAAAACTGGGGTTAAAGGGGGTAAAAAATATTTTCTTATTTCTGCTTAAAAATATAGATTGTGGGTACTTGATACAACCACCTCGTCGAGGCGGTTCTATCGAGTTCCCGCAATCTATGTTTTGAGTAGAAATAAGAAAAAAATCAGAATTTTTATCAGAAAATTTTCCATTTTTTGGGGGTAAAATTTTCAATACATTTGATTTGTATAGCCGTGTTTTTGTGTTTTTTTTTTTTTTCAGACAGCGATGTCTCATATATGTAGTCTTGTGAAAGAAGATGTTGGTACTGAACTCATGAACATATGGGAGGTACAGTGATTTAGTTTCATTCAGACAGCCAACCTCTATTGACTGTAGCTAAGCTGGATGCACATCTGACTGTTGATCAGTGATCAGGAGGTTGCGATTCAATATTTGCCATTTCAGCAACATTCTTTCATGGAGATTAATCATGAAATCTTTTCTACGGTCATTCTTTCCCTTCTGCTGATTCAAGAAGGGCAGCTGTCAGTTTTTGGCCAAAGATTGAGCACAGTTCTGGTTAATAGTATATAATGTGTTATCCTGCCCAGGAAAGGTGTAGTTAGGTAAATTGACTGGATCAATATGACCTAAAAGTTAGGTTAAATTAGGTTGACTGGGCTGTAAAACTCCCAATACAAATTCGTGGGACAGTAGACATATACACCAAATCTCACATTGAAGAAGAATGGATGCACATTAGGCGGGGGTGATGGGATAATAATACTTCCTGCAAAAGTATTATTATCTCCCATATCAATAGGGGTCCCCTCAGGAGCAAATTCTTTCCTTTAAGAGCAGACCCCTTTTTCAGAGGGACTAAGATTATAAAAAGGCAAACCAGAAATCCCAAAAATTGTCTCCCTTGCAAAACAAACCGGCTTAAAACAAGTCATTCACCTTAATCTCTCTGAGATGTGGACTTCTGTAGCAGTTGTCTACAAGATTTTCAAATCCCATAACAACTGTAGGAAAGGCTATTGCAATATATGCATTCACCATATTTGCATTATTTGCTGGCTCCCAGCTTGCACATTGTCAATATTGGAAAAACAGGTAACCAGACCCCCCTGACATTCAAGGTCAGGGGGGGTCTGGTTACCTGTTTTTCCAAGTCTGATAACCTTCAGACTAGGAACCAGCAGATAATGCAAATAAGGTGAATGCTTATTGCATGATCTTCAGCATTTGGATCTGCAAAATGTGCAAATTTTAAGTTTTAGCTTTTACTGTAAAGTTGCTAAAAATTCAGACTTCTTGAGAACTCGCTGTATTCTCCTAAAAGTTTAACAAATTTGTTTCATCTCCTGGAAAGGAGTCCAAATTGTGAAGAAAGTCTACACAATTTGCTTAGGTCTGTCTGTCCCAATATTTAGGATCATTACAGTACAGTAATATCTCATACAGTAAAACTTCGATGGCTTGTACTCCGATGGCTCGTTTACCATGGATGAGTCGACCCCGTTATTGAGTCCGCAGGGAGTTCTTCCAAATACGATAAAGGGGTAATTTAGGAAGATTTTCTTCATTTCTCTTGCAAATGTATGCTGTGTGTACTCATTAGAATCGCCTCGATGAGGCGATTCTAATGAGTACACACAACGTACATTTATAATACAGAACACCGAAAAGATATCCACAATTATCTCCATTATGCCTCCTGGTATGGCACTAATAGTATCCCTCTGTGGCTCGAACTACCGCTGTCTCGAACACATTTTCATGGTCCCAAAGTGGTTCGAGCCATCGAAGTTCGACTGTATTTAAGTTTATTCTTGACCTGTTAATAGATCCATCATTCATGTATGGCTATAACTTCAAAGTTTTGTTCTGTTTTCTATTAATTTTGTTATTAAGGCCCTTTCAAGATTGTTGCACTTATATCAAGCCAATCCCTGATCAGAAGTTGGTGAAAGCACCTGACCTTCAGTTGCAGAACTTGAGGCTAAAAACCTACAGCTGCGAGAGTTCTTATGATTGAGAGTCATTGCTCCTAAACTCTAGGCCACAGAGACCCTTGCTTTTTAACCCTCAGCATGCTGAAACCAGATATATCCTTATCCCCACGTTTTTTTTTGAAGAAAAAGTGGGGGATATTGTTATCGCCTCCGTTCGTCAGTCTGTCCATCCATCCATCTGTCCGTCCGGCTATCTCCTCCTTAACCCTTGGGTGGAATCAAACCAAATTTGGTATGCGAGTTGCTTATATGAATGGCTTGCGCAAGAGCACGTTTATTTTTGGTCCCAACCCCAGGGGCCCTGGGGAGGGGTCAAAAGGTCAAATTTTTAGGATTAATGGAACACACTTTTCCTCCAAGAATTTAATTTATTTTGTAAATGAATGGAAGCAAGGGTATTGAGGTGGAAAACGTGGGGATTTGCGATGGCGTGCCATCGACTGCGCCATCTAGGTTTGTTTTGAAAACAACATAGATCCAGAACAGCTTGCAGCTGATCAGGATCTATATTGTTTTCTACTTTGCCATCACAAAAACATGTCTATATAACTTTCACCCCCTTGAACCCCACTTTCATATAGTAAAACATGGTTTACAGGGGGAAACCTTATTTTTCTTATTTCTGCTCTAAAATATAGTGTGTGTACTTGTTAGAACGGCCTCGATGAGGCCGTTCTAACGAGTACCCACACTATATTTTCGAGCAGAAATAAGAAAAATGTCACAAATTTTCATCTTTAAATGTTCGTTTTTTGGCGGCAAAGTTTACAATGCATTTATATAAGCATGTTTTCATAATGCTTTTGAATCCATGGTAAAAACTAATATCATGCAATACAAATGAGCTGAAAATTTGTGACGAATGTAGTTTATTGAAATATTCATCATGGTGATGGTTTAGAAATTACAGTTCAGTAAAATTCCCGGTCTCCGCCCATCGGGGCTTGAAGAAATATATGGGCTGCATGATGCTTCCACGCAGAGCTGAAACCGACCTGTACACAAGTACCCGGTACTGGTAAACAGTTTAGAGGATTTAAGTCTGCCCAGGCAAAGCGGTGCTAGTCAGCCCGTCCATGCTTATAAACCCTATTGGTTTCATTCGGCGACAGGGCATGAGATGTCATTTCATCTCAATGTCGGGTAAAAGTCCCATAAAATTGGAAGCAACGTCTCCAAAATGACTTTTACAGTGTTGATGGGGACGTTAAACCTCAAATCAAACAAAATCGAACAAAACTGTCCAGACAAAACGGTGCTAGTCGGCCCCTCCATGCTTATAAACCATATTGGTTTCATAAGGCGACAGGGCTTGAGATGTCATTTCATCTCAATGTCGGGTAAAAGTCCCATAAAATTGGAAGCAACGTCTCCAAAATGACTTTTACAGTGTTGACAGGAACCTTAAACCTCAAATCAAACAAACAGTAAAATTCCACTTTTAAGACCACCTAAAATTAAGACTAAATCAGCTTTTGACAGCTTATTGAGAAGGTTTAAGTCATTCTATCTTTGCATTTTCTACAAACTCTGTGTCATAAAAAGAGACCACCTTTGCTGACTCCTGCACTGTCCAATCAAAATACATCACAAATATCAATCAGAAAGTGTTTGCCAAAATGAGACCAATCAGTTGCTTGATCTAGTTTTAGAATTCTATCATGAATGACATTTGCTTGTCAAACTAACTTGATGCAAAGAGATTCATTGAAAGTTATTTCATAAAAGTTTGAACGCTTTTGTGTCCACAGGTGTACGAGGGTCATCCAAAAATAACTGATCAGTGGGTTATAATTTTTTTATTTATTGACGTACGTATCTAATATTTGGCACGATTGCTGATCAATATCTCCGTCAAAGATTGCGCGCCAAAACACGACGTTACGTGACGTCATCTTTACGTGACGTCATTTATCGCAACGTAATGGCGGACTGCGCGTTCACGCTGACGCGGGAAGAACAGATTACGTATATTAAGATTGAATCAAGATGAGGAAAAGGCGCACCTGAGATTCTAAACGCTCTTGAAGAAGTTGTACCAACGTCAGTACTTGCGTATAGTACAATCAGGAGGTGGGTAAGTGAATTTAATAATGGGAGGAGCAATGTAAGCAACATGCACCTGTGCGGAAGGCCTGTGTCTGCAACGGATGGTGAAAATGTTGAAAAAGTAGTGAAACTATTGAATGATGCTAGAAGATATACATGCACCGAGATAGCTCATGAACTGGATATAAGCCATGGGTCAGCACATTCCATTCTGCTTGAACGTTTGAAAATGAGAAAAGTTGCAGCCAGGTGGGTGCCTCACATGCTGTCAGATTCCGAAAAACACCATCGGGTAAAAATCGCTCGCTCACTCCTGCATAGGTATGGAGAAGAAGGAGATGAAATGCTTCAGAGAATTGTAGCAATCGACGAAACGTGGATACGGTCTTTTGAGCCTGAATTAAAGCGGCAAAGTAGTGAATGGCATACAAAAGATTCACCGAGGCCATTAAAATCTCGCCGAAGTCAGAATTGTCCCAAGATGTTGATGATATTTGCGTATGATTTCCGTGGCGTTCTTACCTCACACCGGGTACCAACAGGTCGAACAGTCAATAAAGAATATTATGAAAAGTATCTACGGACAATACTTCGTCCAGCATTACGCCGCAAGCGCTCAGAACTTATTAACTGCACGCCGTTAATTCTGCACGACAACGCGTCACCACACAAAAGTAACGTTGTCAAGGAGCTGTTGGAAGGGTATGGCTGGGAAGTGCTCGATCACCCCCCGTATTCGCCAGATTTGTCTCCTCCCGACTTCGACCTGTTTCCAAAGTTGAAAGAACCTTTACTGGGAAACCGTTATGACAGTTTGGACGAGTTAGAGTGTGCCGTGAACGCAGAGGTCCGACGCATCAACTTCAGTTGCTTAGCAACCGGTATAGAAGCGTTACCAAGCAGATGGAATTCTGTCATCCGTTCGAGGGGAGATTACTTCGAAGGACTGTGAAGAAGTAAGCTGTATTTAAAACCTATTTTAATAGTTATAAGGCATTGATCAGTTATTTTTGGATGACCCTCGTATTTTATATACTTTGACTATTTCTCTAATAAGGCATTACAGGTGAGTATTTAATTTACAATTCTTTAAAATCATGTTTCATGGAGATTGATCATGAGATTGTTTTCTGCGGTCATTCTCTCCAATAATGATCCTAAGTATTGGGACATATAGAAGGAGTAGTCTGATCAGGGTCCACACTGGTTTGGACCCCTTGCAAATTTGTTAAAATTTTAGGAGAATTACTGCAAATCCTTAAGGTGTCCGAATTTTGGGATTTTTACGGTACATCAAGACTAACTGAAAGTAGACACCTGCAAAACTGAAATTTTGTGTCCAGTGATAAACAGAATCTTGCATTCCTGTTTCTTTCATACTTGTATAATGATGTCTGTTGCTTGCCAAGGTTGCAAAGGTAGAGATTATTTAACTCATTTAACATAAGTCCACATAAGTGGACCCCCTTCCAGGTAGCTGGCTTGCTTCACGCAAGGCAAATGAGATGCCAATCACAACAGTTGCCAGCTGCTTTGCTGATCACTGATTACTTTTAAAGTTTTGCATAAATGCCGTTGACCCAGATCAGGATGCTCCTCCAGGAGCAATCTGATCAGGGCTCACACTGACCACACTGTTTGTCCTTATGCAAAATGTGTTGGTCTTTGCAAAATTTACATGGAAGACAAAACTATTCAGGACCATGAAGGGAAGATTGTGGTTCATCGGTAACAATTTCTTTTGATTAACTCATTGTAGGGGGAAACCCCTGAAGGGGTACCTTGGCAAATAGTGCAGGCCCAGATCAGATGCTGCAGAAAGCGGCATCTGATCAGGGCCTGCACTATTTGCTGACAGAATTTTCCATCAAAAATAGAATAAGAACAACAAAATAGACCTACCACCCCTTTATGTGACAAATGGGCTTTTCTGACATATAGCAATGGAAGATTTCACCCATTTACAATGGGTTTAGCATCAATTGACGTTTAGATTCTTACTTTCATTTTTCAGGGAAATTTCAGACAGACACAGTAAAGTCATGGGCTCAGGAGTTGGAACAGATCAGAAGTCAACCCAAAAATTCTGCCTTATTTTCGTCCCCGGCTTTACGGACATTCAACCAATCAAAGTCAAAAGAATCATGTACTGTTCACCCGTTCTCAGTAAATAATAAGGAAACCAAAAGTTGATGACGGGCTTAAAAATGAATTCTTTTAACAGTCATTCGAACAACATCGTCATGTCTATAAACCATTCCATATCTGTAGACTGATACAGGTATACAGTCGAACTTCAATGGCTCGAACACCTTTGGGACCTCGAAAATCTGTTCGAGACAGGGGTAGTTCGAGCCACTTTGGATTACTGCCAGGACGCATAACGTGATACTTTTAAACATCCTTTCGGTGTTCTATAATGAAAATGTATGCTGTGTGTACTCATTAGAATCGCCTCATCGAGGCGATTCTAATGAGTACACACAGCATACATTTGCAGGATAAAAGGCGACAATCTCCTTAATTATCCTCCACTATTTATTATGTAGAGGATTTAGCTAGGGGCTCAAGAATGAGTTCGACACATCCATGGCAAACGAGCCATCGGTGTTCGAGCCATTGAAGTTCTACTGTAATAGTCGCAGATAAGATTGACTAGGCAGAGCTATTGTTCGTACCTGCCTTTGGAATGTTCTATTAACAAAAAGGTAAACCAAGTCACCCGATTGTGTGAATTCAACTGCAACACAAACAAAGCTGGGCGTATATGACCATTTGGTCCGCCTGCAGAAAGCATGCGAAAGGCACTCTACCAAATCTTCTGGTGGACTCGACGAATTTGACATACAGTCCAACCCGTATTAAGCAAGCACCTATAGGATATTCAAAAAGTGCTTGCTGAAAACAGGTGAATTTAATGCATTATCCTTGTTCGGGAACTGAATGCCTGCTTGCTTAAGACAGGTTGCTTGCTTAATAGAGGTGGCTACTAAGACAGGTTTTACTGTATATTGACAACACCCGAACAACTTCGCCTAGTCAATCTTATCTGCGACAAATATACCTATGCAAACAGTGTAGATCCAGATGAGATGGCTCATCTGATCTGGATCTACACTGTTAAGAAGCCATCCAATCTGGATCTACACTATTTGCAAAGGTAGGGGTTGGATAAAAGTTAACAAGGATATTGATTTTGACTATAAACCCCATCTACAAGAATGGGTGTGTCCAATAGCTACAGAGATAGAAGAGGTTAACAAGGATACACCACAACCTGGTTATAACACGGTTCATTATAAACTGGTTCATTATAACATAGTTTGGATATAACATAGCATGAAGATGGTTCCCAAAAATGTGTAGATTATATAGAAAAATGACCATTTATGGTCATTTTTATGCCCCCGCATCATATGATGCCGGGGGCATATAGTTTTTCGGTTTTCCGTACGTGCGTACATGTGTATGTCCGTCTGTATGTGTGTGTGTATGTACGTACGTACGTGATCCTGTAACCTCAGGTTAAAGTTTTTGTAACAGGTAGTTTATGAATGGCATTTGGTGGGGGCATCCGTGTCCTATGGACACTTTTTCTAGTTCTATATAATCAACACATTTTTGTTTAGCTATAACAGGGTTGTTTAACTAACACCGTTTCTGCTTTGGCCCCCCTTTAATAGTGTTAAAAAGAGGTTGTGGTGTATTTGTGAAGAAGCATAGATGTTTTGTTAACAGGTCTCTGCAGAAAGTGTTCTGCACACTATGCAGAATATTTTTGCATAGGCCTTTTACTATAAAGGAGGTCTTTCAGCACTGAGACATCGGCTGTCTTTCACACATTTTAGATTACTTTTTTGTAGTGTCACTGCAAATTTATTTTCATGGAAATATCGGAAAAAGACAGGAAAATTTTAAACATATCATCTTCAATGATTGATGAGAACTTGTCTCAGCTGTTTTAATCCTTACTTGGACATTGCCATAACCTTTTGAACCATGTCTTCAGAAAACTTTTTTTTTTTTTTTTTTTGCCATTTGCAGTAATAAGGGTGAAGATCAGCCTGGTCATCTGCGCAGTCTGATCACCATCTTGAATCAGCGCACGACAAAACCTACAATAAGATGTGTACCCAGTGAAGATTCAGATCAGCCTTCGCATACACACAGTCTGATCAGAGTCTTCGTTGTGTACTCTAAGGATAGCTAAGGGCCCAATTATCCTTCATGCAGCAGGAGGTCTGTGGTTAGACTAAATGGATGCCCAGGCTGATCTGATTCTTCGCTGTCAGTTGTAGGAAATGCTGTGCCCCAGCTCATATCCGTTGTTTCTAAATCAGAAAATTCAAAATACATTCTAGTCTGTGCAGCTGAGCAGGCTGCTTTGTGTCTTACTTGGGTGCAGTAGTTCAAAGCCTCATTAGCTTAACCAATTCATCGGTGGCCTCGATAGCTCAGTGGTTAGCACGTTCGACTTATGATCGAGAGGTTGTGGGTTTGACTCCGGCCACCATAAGCGAGGTGTGTCCTTGGGGAAGACACGTAATGCCACTGCCCCACTCCACCCAGGAGTAAATGGATAGCAGTGGTGAAAATGTCACTGCCTCTCTTGCACGTGATAACATCCGGAATAAGTGTTTGAGAGCGATTCAAATAAGCTTGAAAGCTTTCATCGCAGTCAAACTGAAATAAATTAGTATAAACCAATTCATCAGACCAAAATATTAACTGTTCTAGCAAGTATAGTATCTGAAACACAGATGTTTTAGATGAGAAAATGTGAGTCACTAGTGACTTTGCAATTGCAAAAACTACTATTTTTTTTTTCAGCAAAAATGTTAGCGTATTTGCCATATTAACCCTAAAGATGCCAAACACAACATGTATCATCTGCTTTGGTGTCGGCTTGTAACTTTTATAGTCATTTATGCAAACAGTGTGGACCCAGATCAGACTGCTCCTAGAGGAGCAGTCTGATCAGGGTCCACCTTTTTGCCTGTCTGCAAAAATATTTTTTAAAAAGTTCGGAAGAAGATGCTGTAGAAGACATTTTCCGATGCCGGTTTACTTGGCATTACATTGGGTTAACTTTTTGAACTACTGGGCCCAGGTGGCCATTCTGTATAGCAAGAATTTTGTCATTTCATAATGAGAGAAATTTTTAAATCTGTGAACTTTAATACCCCTGAATATGGATGAATCTTGAAAATCCTGAATTATCATATGGGCCCCTTCAAGCGATTTTGCTACTTATCGCCTATGCGAGCAGCGAAGGTTCAGGCGAGCCTGCGCATCCGCGCATTTTCGCCAGAACCTTCGTTGCTCGCTCATACAAGCAGTCAATCAAGAGGAACCTTCAGACAGAAAGCTGTATCCCTGGCCCCTCTGAATAGCTGGGCATGTGCAGTTAAAATTTGTCATGACGGAATGCTCGAAGACACAAATTCGCTTGGCGGGGCTCATATATGCAAAAGTAAGTACAGTTACAGTATTAAAAGAATTACCTCCCTTGAAAGTGTGCTCATTCCCCCATAAAATCACATTTTGTCATCCCCTGCTTACCGTAAAAATTTGGACACCTTGAGGACTTGCTACTTTTCTCCTAAAATTTTAACAAATTTGTTTCACGATCCATCAAGGAGTCAAGAAGATGCAGACAGAATGGCAAACAGTGTAGACCCTGATCAGACTGCCCCTGATCTAGGTCTGCACTATTTGCTTAGGCATATCTGTCTCTGTCCCAATACACAAATCGTTCAAACTTTGATGAGCTTCATTTCATTTTGATTTGATGTTTCATTCAATATTTCCTTACTGGAATAAATTTAAAACACAAAGTGTTGTACATTTCGTTGTAGACTCATGCACTGTCCAATCAGAATACATCCCAAATGTCAGTTAGACCTAAAAATGGACAAAGTGCTTGCCACAATGAGACCAATCAATGTATATTTCTTGATCCAGTTTTAGATACTTTGATGAATGACATTTGCTTGTCAACTAACTTGATTCAAAGAGATTCATTGAAAGGTACTTTATAGGAGTTTGGACAGTTTTGTGTCCACACATTACGATAACTCGTCCGTACGACATAGTGCATTTTTTCACATTTTCAAAATGGCTACTTTTCTGGTGAAAATCCTTCATATTTTTCTTATAAATACTCAAAACATAGGATGTGGGTGCTTGTTAGAACCGCCTCATTGAGGCGGTTCTAACGAGTACCCACAACCTATGTCTTGGAGCAGAAATAAGAAAAATAATGAATACCCTCGTAAACCCCAGTTTTTTCTATAAAAAGTGGGGTTTAGGGGGGTCTTCATTTCACGGACTTGTTCACGTGATGAGGTGTATCATGGCATGATGCAAGGATCTAGTTTTTCTGCCATTTCATTTCTTCATTGTCAACTTTTGCATCATTATTGCCGTCCACATTTGAATCAAACAGAGTGTCAACCCTAAAGTTCAAGTCAGATTCGGCACCCTACAGGTAAGACATAGGCTTTGGCAGAATATCAGTTTATTTTCCAAATTATGTCACATCCCACTTTTTCTTTTTGTCAAAATATTGGTAGAAATGAAATTTGTCATCAAACAAGGGACATAACTGTTAAAAAATTGGTACACCACAACCTTCATACGAGGACTGTTCAAATATGAATGCAAGTAGAACGTTTTCTCGTGCACTAATGCGAAAATCACCTGGAAATAAATATCACAGCATAGAAAAACATTTTACCTATACATTGATACCAACCTGTTAAAATCCGTGCACTTTAGCCATGTATATCGTTCAATAAACACTGTCTACTCTTGTATACTAATACAAAACATGCTTGGAAGAAGGTCAGAGTACGCCGTTGAAATACGGTCCTATATTAAGAATCGTTGTATTCTTGGTATACGGTGAAAAGACATTTTTGATGAAATATGTTTTGTTTATGGGCATAATGAAATGTCTTTTCCGACAGTTTTTCGTTGGTGTAAGAAATTCAGCTGTGGGCTAGGCTCAACAGAAGATGCACCACATGATCATCTGTCAAGATGGTTGCTAGAGTGAAAGAAATAGTTGCTACCGATGCACGATACACCACTAGGCAAATAGCTAGTATGGTTGGCATCTCATTAGGAGCAGCTCATACAATTCTGAAACAGGATTTGAAAATGAGAAAGATCTGTGCTAGATGGATTCCCCATCTGTTGACAGATGAGCAGAAAAAGACACGCGTTCAGTGCGCCAAGAAGTTGCTTAAAAAGTTTCCAAATTTCGCTAATGTGGTCACAGGTGACGAGACATGGGTTCACTTTTTTGAGCCAAAACGAAAGATTCGGAACAAAATATGGGCAACAAAGTATTGCAAAAGACCATGCATTGCAAAGTGGACCATGAGCGTCAAGAAGGTAATGTATGCCATATTCTTTTCAAATCCGGGCCCTGCTATTCAGGTTGCTGTGCCTAAAGGCAAATCTGTAAATGCGAAGTTTTACAAGAATAAAGTTCTTCGAAAATTGAAGAAACATTTCAAAGAAAAAGACCCGCAACTGGTTTGGCTAATGTAAGATTGCTACATGACAATGCGTCATCGCACAAGGCGTTCATTGTGCAAGACTATCTGAAGCAGGAAAAGGTTGTTGAACTCCCTCACCCCCCGTATTCCCCTGACCTTGCCCCGTGTGACTTTTTTTTTTGTTCCCGCGGCTGAAAAAATACCTTTCTGGTCGAAAATTTGTACAGCGCAAACACCTCTGTTCTGCAATATTCCAGTGCCTTCATAGTATACCTCGAAAAGACTACCAAAATGCTTTCAATGTTTGGATCAGAAGACTGAAAGTTTGTATATCTGTTAAAGGGGAATACTTTGAGGGGACAAAAGAAATTTTTCATCGAAATCTATTACGGAATCATTTTTATGTGCTTAGTTGCATTCATATTTGAACAGTCCTCGTATAACACGGTTTTGGATATAATATGATTTCAAGATGGATCCCAAACATGTATAGATTATATAGAAAAATGACCATAAATGGACATTTTTCTATATAATCTATAGATTTGTGTTCGGACCCCATTAATAGTGTTCAATAAAGAGGTTGTGGTGTAAAAATGCTATTTTACATTTCTAAATAAGAATAGTCACTTTTCTATATAACCTATACTATGTTTTGGTTTTGGTATACTGACACAGTTTTTGCTTAGGACTCCAACAATAGTATTGTAAAGTGGTTATTGTGTACTCCAAATTGAGATTCTTGATAGAATGGCATGTTACAGAACAAATCCTGTCGTTATAACATAGCCGCAGATATGAAGATGTATCCAAATATTATTTTTCTTATTTCTGCACGAAAACTTGTTTGGGTAACTGTTAGAAGCTCCTAACATATGGGCCCCGTCAAGCGATTTTGGTACTTATCGCCTATGCGAGCAGCGAAGGTTCGGGCGAGCCTGCGCATCTGCGCAGTCTCGCCAGAACCTTCCCTGCTCGCTCATACAAGCAGTGAATCAAGAGGAACCTTCAGACAGAAAGCCATATCCCTGGCCCCTCTGAAAGGCTGGGCATGCGCAGTTAAAATTTGTCATTACGGACTGTTTCGAAGACACGAATTCGCTTGGCGGGGCTCATTTCTTTTGTGACAAGCCGGTAGCTAAATCTACCCCAGGTTTCAAACTATGCAATATTATCTCTTCCTATGTCAAGGGAGAGTAACATTAAATGCTTTAGGTATATACAAAAGTGTCTTCTCTTTGTGAGAAGGTTATAAATAATTGGAAAGAAATAAAGGAAAGTGTTGTTTATTTTGTTCTGTTTTTGAAATGTGATTTTTGGCACCAGTAGTCCAAAGATCTCATCCCTGTTGCTATATAATAGCTACACAGATAGGCTGGATATGTCATTATTGGGAATCAGCCCTCGCCCATTGGTGCTTGAAGAAATAGATGGACTGCATGATGCTTCCACTCAGAGCTAAATCTGACAGCACACGAGTACTGGTAAACCTCTTATATGATCTAAGCCTGCCAAGGCAAAGTGGTGTGAGTCGGACCGTCCATGCTCATAAACCCTATTGGTTTCGCTGGGTGACAGGGCTTTGGATGCCTTTCCATCTAAATGGCAGGTAAAAGTCCCAAAAAATTGGATGCAACATCTCCAAAATGACCTATACAGTATTGACGGGGATGTTAAACCTCAAATTAATCAAACAGTCAATCACATTAGGAAAACACGCCTATACAAATACATTGCAATCTTTATCACCAAAAAAATGAAAATTTTAAGTTGAAAAATTGTGATATTCTTATTTCTTATTTCTGCTCAAAATATAGATTGTGGGCACTCGTTAGAACCGCCTCATTGAGGCGGGTCTAACGAGTACCCACAATCTATATTTTAGAGCAGAAATAAGAAAAATAAGATATACCCCCTGAAACCCCAGTTTTACTATATAAAAGTGGGGTTCAAGGGGGTCAAAATAATATAGGCTTGTTTTCTTGATGATTACTGAGAATTATCAAAGCACTGAAACCACTGATCTCTATCTATTAATTTTCACTGCAGCAACCCCGTTAAGAGGACTATCATGCAGGTAGAACTTGAACTGATGGGTTGATTTTCTCTGGTTATAGGCTGAAAAATGATCCCAAACTTGAACTTAAACTGTTTCATTAAAAGATGCATTATTGAGCTATCTGGAAAAATGCTTCCAAAACTAAAATACATATAGCCGGTATTTTTTCTTTAAAACAATACAAATGAATGCATTTTATGCAAAAATGCGAACAATTATGATGACAGGTAAACGAGTTTGAGAAGGGATTTCCTAACTAGGTTTTGAACACTACTTAGATCTATTTTTAGTTCGTGACAAAAATAGAATCCCCATATATGACGTTATGCGACGTTCATTTTTGGCCTTGTTTGCTTAGGCCATGCCTGAATCGGAAAAAAATATGACGCTGAAAACCATGCCATAAGTAACGACACTCAGAGACGACACTGTTGTCATGTATGTGTAAAGTGACAGATTTATTTTTAGAACAAAAATTCCGAACACATGTTCAGAGCGAAGGGTAAACACGAATGAAAACGACCATTTTCACAAAGTTCTGAAGCTGTATTTATTTGGCTCCAAAAGTGTACACATGACAAAGGAGTATGGCTTGAAGTTAAAAACCAGAAAAAAAAAATTGAGACCCGGTAGCTCAATAATGCACCTTTAACCTGTAAGGAAACAATTTAGACCCTAATCAGATACTGTGTTCTGTGGCATGTCATCACAGAACACGCCTATATAATTTTGAACCACTTAAACCCTACCTTTATATAGTAAAACTGGGGTTTACAGGGGATTACTTTATCTTATTCCTGTTCACCAGTAAAACATAGATTGAGGGAACTAGCGAGTCTGTGCACAACAGCAACAAAACATGAAGACATGAAAATGTTAACTTTTGGTTGACTGACAATCAATCCATGTACAGATCCCTCTAACGAAACACACAAGACACGTCTGACTGGTAATCATGAATTGTTTTATAGATTTTCATTAATATTTGGTCAAATGTTTGCCTAAGTGAGATGATGTGCAGAACCCATCATCCAACCATATTGACTCAAGGTGAAGGTCACAATTGAGGGTCACGAGTTTGAGCCATCTGTCTGTAACACTTTCTTGTCCACTCATTATCTCATGAACCCTTGGACAGATTTTCATTAAAATTTTGGTCAAATATTTACATCAGTGAGCTGATGTGCAGAACCTATAAATAAACCATGCCGACTCAAGGTCAAGGTCACAGTTGAAGATCACAAGTTTGAGCCTTGAATTTTTTAGCTCACCTGTCACGTAGTGACAAGGTGAGCTTTTGTGATCACATTTTGTCCGTCGTCCGTCGTCCGTGCGTGCGTGTGTGCGTCCGTGCGTGCGTCCGTAAACATTTTGTTGTCTGCACGATAGCATCTTCATTTATGATTTGATTTTAACCAGACTTGCACACAACTTGTACCCCCATGAGATCTAGGTTCCTTTCTTGAACCAGCCATATCCCATCATGTGTTACTGAGTTATGGCCCCTGAAAGGGCAAAAATTGCCTATTTTGGTCTTGTCCGCAGGATAGCATCTTCATTTATGATTTGATTTTAACCAGACTTGCACACAACTTGTACCACCATGAGATCTGGGTTCCTTTCTTGAACCAGCCATATCCCATCATGTGCTACAGAGTTATGACCCCTGAAAGGGCAAAAATTGCCTATTTTGGTCTTGTCCGCACGATAGCATCTTCATTTATGATTTGATTTTAACCAGACTTGCACACAACTTGTACCCCCATGAGATCTGGGTTCCTTTCTTGAACCAGCCATATCCCATCATGTGTTACTGAGTTACGGCCCCTGAAAGGGCAAAAATTGCCTATTTTGGTCTTGTCCGCATGATAGCATCTTCATTTATGATTTGATTTTAACCAGACTTGCACACAACTTGTAACCCCATGAGATCTGGGTTCCTTTCTTGAATCAGCCATATCCCATCATGTGCTTCGGAGTTACGGCCCCTGAAATGGCAAAAATTGCCTATTTTGGTCTTGTCCGCACGATAGCATCTTCATTAATGATTGGATTTTAACCAGACTTGCACACAACTTGTACCACCATGGGATCTGGGTTCCTTTCTTGAATCAGCCATATCCCATCATGTGCTTTGGAGTTACGGCCCCTGAAAGGGCAAAAATTGCCTATTTTGGTCTTGTCCGCACGATGGCCTCTTCATTTATGATTTGATTTTAACCAGACTTGCACACAACTTGTACCACCATGGGATCTGGGTTCCTTTCTTGAACCAGCCATACCCCATTATGTGTTACGGAGTTACGGCCCCTGAAAGGGTAAAAATTGTCTATTTTGGTCTTGTCTGCATGATAGCTGTTTCATTTATGATTTGATTTTAACTTAACTTGCACACATTTTGTACCACCACAAAATATCTCGGTCAAGATCGAATATGGGTCATGTTGGGTCAAAAAGTAGGTCAGTAGGTCAAATCAGGAAAAAAAAACTTTGTGAAGACACTAGAGGCCACAGTTTTGGTCCGATCATCATCAAACTAGCCTAGAATAATCATCTTGACAATATCTCAGTCAAGTTCGAATATAGGTGTTGTCGGGTCAAAAAGTAGGTCATTAGGTCAAATTATAGAAAAACCTTCTGAACACACTAGAGGCCACAATTTATGTCCATTCATCATCAAACTTGCTCAGAATGATCATCTTGATAATATCATAGTCAATATCATAGTCACGTTCGAATATGAGTCATGTTGGTTCATAAAGTAGGTCAGTAGGTCAAATCATAGAAAAACCTTGTGAACACACTAGAGGCCACAGTTTTGCTCCAATCATCATCAAACTTGCTCAGAATGATCATCTTGATAATATTTTGGTCACCTTTGAATATGGGTCATGGCAGGTCAAAAAGTAGGTCAGTAGGTCAAATAAGAGAAAAACCTTGTGAACACACTAGAGGCCACATTTTTGGTCCAATCGTCATCAAACTTGCTCGGAATGATAGTCTTGACAATATCTCGGTCAAGTTCGAATATGGGTCATTTCAGGTCAAGAAGTAGGTCAGTAGGTCAAATCATAGAAAAACCTTGTGAACACACTAGAGGCCACAGATTAGGTCTGATCATCATCAAACATGCCCAGAATGATCATCTTGACAATATCTGAGTCATGTTCAAATATTGGTCATGTCGGTCCAAAAAGTAGGTCAGTAGATAAAATCATAGAAAAACCCTCTGAACACACTAGAGGCCACAGTTTTGGTCTGATCATCATCAAACTTGCTAAAAATGATCATTTGACAATATCTCAGTTAATTTTGAATGTGGGTCATATCTGGCCAGTAAGTAGGTCAGTAGGTCAGATTGCTGAAAAACCTTGTGTACACACTAGAGACCCCAGTTTTGGTCCGATCATCATCAAACTTGCTCAGAATGATCATCTTGACAATATCTGGGTCAAGTTTGAATATGGGTCATGTTGGGTCAAAAAGTAGGTCAGCAGGTCAAATCATAGAAAAAGTTTTGAACACTTCTTAGAGGCCACAGTTTTAATCAAATCATCATAAAACTTGCTCAGAATGATCATCTGGACAATATCTCAGTTCAGTTCGAATATGGGTCATGTCAAATCAAAAAGTAGATCAGTAGGTTATTTTGTCATAACTTTTGAACTGTTTGAGATAGAGCCTTCATATTTGGCATGTAGGTTCCTTGTGACAAGGGCTTCCCACTCATATAAATATTTGACCTGTGACTTTGACCTGTGACCTACTTTATCATAACTTTTGAACCATATGAGATAGAGCCTTCATATTTGGCATGTATGTTCCCTGTGACAAAGTTTTCCCAATCATTCAATTTTTTTTAGCCATGACCTTGACCTTTGACCTACTTTGTCATAACTTTTGGAGCATTTAAGATACAGCCTTCATATTTGGCATAAAGGTTCCTTCATAGAAGTGAGTGTTTGAGTTGAAGTCTCACCGAAAGCTAAGGTCATACAGTGATGGGACCTCTGTTTAAAAACCAATCTGAAAGTCTGGAGAAGCTTGGGATCGATACTGCTACCCCTTGTTTACAAGGCAAGTAACATGACCACAGTACCATGAAGGCTTCTAAACTTCATTGGAATGTTGTGTAGATGACCCTCTAGGAAAATAGCATAACGATTAACAAATTGTCACAAGAGCTAAAAATAGAAAAAACATTGTGAATTTGCTTCAAATGCGAACTCCTTCTAAACCTTTGGGCCAATTGGATTTTAAACTTCACAGGAATGTTGCCTAGGTGACTCCCTACCAAAATAGTTAAACCATATTCCACTCCAATGAACAAGATGGCTGCCAGAGCTAAAAATAAAAAAAAATCTTCAAATGACAATTCCTACTGTACTCTTGGGCCTATTTCATTTAAACTTTGAAGTAATGTTGCTTAGATGACCCTCTACCAAAAAGGCTAAAACAATCCCGCTCTGATGAAAAAAATGGCCACCGAAGCTAAAAATAGAAAAATATTGTAAATCTGATTCAAACGTGAACCCCTCCTAAACCCTAAGGCCAATTTGATTCAAACTTCACAGGAATGTTACCTAGGTTACTCCCTACCAAATAAGCTAAAATCACTGCTGATGGCCACCATAGCTAAAAATAGAATGTACTCGAGACAGTGACAGACAGGTGAGCGAACCAGGGCCCTGTGGGCCCTCTTGTTTACTGTTCCATATCCCCTTTACCCCTGGAAGGATTTTCTTTAAACATTGGTCAACTGTTTGCCTTAGTGAGATGATGTGCATAACCCATACTTCAACCATGTCAACTGAAGGTGAAAGTCACGAATTTGAATTCATGTCTGCTCTATATATGTTTTACCCCTGGAAAGATTTTCATTAAACTTTGGTCAAATATTCACCGTAGTGTGCTGATATGCAGAAGGTGTATCCACACAATGCAGACTCAAGGTCAAGGTCACAGTTGAAGGTCACGAGTTTGAACCTTAAAGTTTTTGTCATTTCATATCTTCTCTACCCCTGGAAGGATTTTCATTAAAATTTGGTCAATTGTTGGCCTAAGGAACATGATATGTAGAACCCATAACTCAACCAAGCCAACTCAAGGTGAAGGTCACAATTGATGGTCACGAATTGGATCCCCATTGAAGGATTTTGAATAATCTTTGGTCAAATGTTTGCCTAAGTGAGAAGATTTGCAAAACCCATAACCGAACCATGCTGACTCAAGGTGAAGGTCACAGTTGTAGAGCACGAGTGTGAGTTTCCTGTACGCTCCATATCTCTTTTACCCCTCGAAAGATTTTCATTAAACTTTGGTCAAATATTATCACCAGTGCGCTGATGTGCAGAACCCATAACCACACCATGACAAATCAAGGTCAAGCTCACAAATGAAGGTCATGAAACTGCGATGGGATTATAGCTGTCCTTGGACTGCCTTCTTATTTAAAAAATATATTTGCGTACAAGCAAACTGTGGACACTTATCAAACTGATCCTGGGTGTGAACTGTTTGCAACAATGACGTTTCACCCATTTTTTACCGGAAACCCCAAAACGGGTAATTGACAAACAGTGCAGTCCTAGATGAGGCGGCGCCTGATCAGGGTCTACACTGTTTGCAAAAAGTTCAGTCATTTTCCAAATATATTTCAAAGAAAACACAACCTATCACCCCTAAATTTTGAAATGGACTCCTGCTTTATATGAGGAGGAAGATTCCATTTGGTACAAAAAGGGTTTGAGTAACCAACAGTGGCATCTGACATTTTCCATCATTTATTGCAAGGGAGACAACTTTCAAGTCTTCCTGTCTGTTAGCCTATCAGCTGCCACTGTGACCAGCATCCCGACAGATGACCTTATCCCTCATATAGGCGCAGCCATCATCCCTCGGCCGGATAACCTTATCCCACAGGCACTGCAGAAACCAACACTTAATTAACTTTTCATAAGTTCGACATTTACAAGCCCAAACCATAAAAGATTGAAATGCCCTGCCAGCAGGCACACGTCGCTAGGGCAACGTCAAATCAACGTCGGTGCAACGTCATGACGTTGCACCGACGTAGATGTGACATTGCATAAATGTCATGACGTTGCACCGGCGTCGATGTGACGTCGCAATTACGTCATGTGCCTGCTGGGCTTCCAGCCGAACTGCGATGTAGGTACAGAAGATGGTGTTACACGGTTTACGTATCTCTTTGGTGGGAGCTAGGACTGATTTTAGCTAGCCAGAGCCGAAGGTTGTGATCGGTCACCGTCTGTCGTCGTCATTCGTCCACCCGTCTGACCGTTCATAATTTCTTTAAACGACATCTCCTAAACCACTGTCTGAACAGATTCTGACCATCTGAACAGATTCTGACCAAACTTGGCAGAATTGATCTTTGAGTGGTTCTCTATCAAAATTGTTAGAAGTCCATGCAGAACACTGGTTGCCATGACAACAAGTAGGGGAACATTAGCAAAAGCATTTGCCTGAAACCAGAAGGCCCAGGTCTTAGATATTTGGTATGTATATAACTTCACTAATGAACCTCTACCAAAGTTATTCAAATTATAGCCTTGAGGTCAAAAGTTGTCCCACCCTAAGGGCCCACTTGTTTTCATAGACTTATATAGGGAAAATCTTTAAAAATCTTCTCATCTGAAACCAGAAGGCCCAGGCCTTTGCTATATGGTACACAACTTTATCTAGTGGGCCTTGTCTGATACGAGAAGGCCGAGCCAGGCCTTTGATATTTTGTATGAATCTCATCTACCGAGATTGTTCGAATTATAGCACTGGGGCAAAAAAATGGCCCCGTCCCACAGGTCCCACATGTTTTACATAGACATATAGGGAAAACCTTTAAACCCTTTAAAAGTCTTCCTGTTGGAAACCAGAAGGCTGAGGCATTTTATATTTGGGCCCCGTCAAGCGATTTTGGTACTTATCGCCTATGCGAGCAGCGAAAGTTCAGGCGAGCATACAAGCAGTGAATCAAGAGGAACCTTCAGACAGAAAGCCATGTCCCTGGCCTCTCTGAATGGCTGGGCATGCGCAGTTAAAATTTGTCATGACGGAATGCTCGAAGACACAAATTCGCTTGGCGGGTCTCATTTGGTGCACAGCTTCGTCTAGTGGACATCTGCCAGAATTATTGTTCAAATTATAGCACTGGGCTCCCACATGTTTTCCATATACTATAAGGAAAACTTCAAAAATCTTCTTGTCTGAAACCAGAAGGTCCAGTTTTTTGAGACTTGGTTTGAAGCTTCGTCTTGTAGACGTCTTCCAAGATTTTCAAATTATAGCCCTGGGGCCAAGAATGGTTCAGCCAACAGGAGCCCACTTGTTTTAAAAAATATATATATACATCATTTCTGAAACCAGAAGGCCCAGGCATTGTATGTAACTCCATCTAGTGGACCTCTACCAAGATTGTTCAACTAACAGCAACTGGGCCAAGAATGGCCCCATCACGGGGTCCATTTGTTTCACATGTACTGATATAAGAAAAACCTTAAAAAATTGTCTCGTCTGCAACTCGAGGGTACTGGCCTTTAATACATGTACATGTACATGTATTTGGTTTTATAGTTTCATCTAGTGGACATGTACTAAAGTGGTTAACATTATATCTCTGTGGTCAAAAATGGCCCCACACTGGGGCTCACTTGCTTTACACAGACTAATGGTATATTTGGACAACCATAAAACCCTGTTCTAAAGCCAGAAGGCCTGGCATTTGATATTTGGCTTGAAGTTTCGTCTTGTGGACCTCTACCAAAAATGTTCAAATAATACCCTTTGGGTCACATATATACAAATACTTTGTGAAACCATAGATCAGGTGAGCAATATAGGACCATCATGGTCCTCTTATCGATATCACTGAATGTCATTGGAACAAGCGAGAAGCAGTATTCTGTTTCGATGGAGATTCATAATAACCCTTAAAATGCCAATCACAACTGTTGTCATCTGCTTTGTTGTCTGCCCGTTACTTTAAATATCATTGTTGCAAACGGCGTGCACCCAGATCAAACTGCTCCTAGAAGAGCAGTCTGATCTGGGTCCACACTGTTCGCCTATATGTAAAAATGTATTTGAAAAGTTTGCAAGAAGATTTGGCAGACGACATAAACGACGTCATTTTCAGATGCAGTTTTTCATGGCATCTTAAGATGCAGTTTATTTCTATATGCTTGAATGTTTATGTATAGTCGATCTATAATGGCTTGAACAACTCGGGAACCATGAAAAATGTTTGACATAGCGGTAATTCGAGCCATTGAGGGTTCACCATAGCACCAGCTCACAGAAGGCATATTGGGATAATATTCTGTTCAATATTAAAAATAAAGGTATGATATGTGTTCTCATTCGAAATCGCCTCACACAGCATTCACGTCATATTTAATGACAGATTCCATCTGTCTATTCTTGCTGTGCTGCACGTTTAAAGTAATTCAGGCTTTTCTTCCGGCTTTGACCGCCACAGAAATATGAGTCCGCACAAAATTAGTCCGGTTTGGCGCAGTAATCAAAATTGTACAAGCGTATTAGTTATCCTGTAAGCGTAATACAAACTTTTGAAGCAGACGACTTGACGATTCAGCATTTCATATGAATCAGCTGCATCATGCGACGGTGTATACCCAGATCAATGCGGCGTCTGCTCAGCAGTCTGCTCAGGTTTTACATTGTTTTCTATCAGTGCTGTCAATATTTAATCCTTAAAGACCAGCCTGCTGTTGGACCAGGCCAGCTGTAGACAAGAAAATTAATGGGTTTTCTTTCTGACTTTCGAGGTCAAGTTTAGGTCAGTTACAACTTACGTGTATATTGACTTTGCGTGGAAATTGAAAAGAAAGGCTGTCCCTTTCAACCCTGGAATATGGCACAGATACTTAGTGTAGGGCCTGTGATATAATTCTAGGCAGAATGGACGAGCCCAACTTCAGTGATGGAAGAGTGCACGCAGTGAATAAATCAAAGCACTGACAACACTCATGCCGATTGTCTCTAAATGCAGGCTGGTCATGAACGGGGACTTGGACTGATTCGTTTAAACTTAGGATGTTAGTAACTAATGCAAAAAAGTGTAGAACAAGATCAGCACCGTGTTGTGTGGCTTTTGAACTGACTTTACATTGTTTGCCAGATCCAACATTTGATTCATGTGCAGATTTTACAGATAACACTTACATGTACCCAACACTGACAAACGACGCGGCTATGTTTGGGTTGATTGTTTGGCATTCGACCCGAAGTTGATAATAAGAAAAAGCGCTTCAGTGCTAATATCTACGTGACTACCACTGACTTGTCAGAATAACTTTTTTGTCTTGTAGAAAATAGCCGCAGTGAGATCGGGGTATTCCATAAGACGGAAGAGGGTTATCCTGGAATCATAGGGTGAGCTTGGCAAACAGTGTAGACCAAGATCAGACGCTGCCGAACGCGTCTTCTTATCAAAATCTTCACTATTTGTTTGGAATTTCAGAGTTAAATGAAATAGTTTAAATCTCAGCCCAGGCATATTACTCCAACCTACACCACACACTCTCAGTGCTTTGATTCTGAAACCAAACGATTACAACACACTTAGCCTTTAAGCTAATCAAAGCGCCAAAGGCACTGAAATGACAGATTCAATGAGAAAATCTTAACACTGTGAAAACTTACAGAAAACCTTTCTAAAAAGAGCTTAAAATTTAGAAAGGTAGTTCTGCAAATTCCAATATACAGTCAAACCTGTCTTAAAGACCACATGTGAACAAAGACCACCTGTTTACAAAGACCACTTCCAATTCATCCCATCCAATTATACTGTATAATGCACCTGTCAACAGAGACCACCTGTGCACTAGGACCAGAGGACAGTCAAAATCCTTCCCAAATGCATATTTTACCCTGAATAAAGACCACTTTGTGCTTTGAAAAGCATTGACCAAAGTTTTAACTGGGCAATTAATTGTTTGTGGACATCCTTTAATGAGCCAAATTATTATTTTAGTGATTCATTATTAAAACCTGACATAATGTTGCCTTTAGGGGATTTAATCAGTGAATAATTCAGGTATAACTGGGATTATCCAATACGTATCTGCATAAATGCTGTGAAGTAAGCCTGTCTTCCCAAATGGTAGAGCAGATGATGCAAAACTGACGCTCTGAATAAAGACCACCTGTGGACAAAGACCATATTTCTTTTTTCCCTTGAGTGGTCTTTGTAGGCAGGATAGACTGTATGATATGTTTGCAGATGTCTATAGACCGGTGGTAGTATGAAACGCCATTCGATGTTTCAAATTTTGAAAGAAACTATTTACGTTTTCAAAACCAAACATTAAAATTCAAGTTTTAACAATGCTACTGACCATAAGTAACAGTTTTTGTCTGGTCGGTTGTGGACACCTCTACCCAAAGATACTCTATGGGAAAGAGATCGGAGGAGAAAGGCTGGCTAGTCCAGTACATGAATTCCATTGGCTTGAAGACATTTTTGAGTAAGAACAGCACTATGGACCCGCTCGTAATCCTGCTGGATAAGATATCCCGGATTCTGAGCGTAAACAAATGTGAGGCCGAAGCACTTGATTGACGTAACGTCTCGCTGTTCAATCCACGTCTCAGCTATCATCTTGAATGTTCTTAATGGCACTAAGCTGCGTTCGCTAACTACACGCAATAGCTCGCCCCACAATTACGCCTATTTCACCCGATATGTCATGCTCTGTTACGCACGCGTCGCCTCGACATACCTTACACCTACACGTCGAAACACCCGGAAAAGACAACCGGCGTGATTCACGCTGAAGTGCGATTTGTCACTGAAACGCATATGTTAGTCGCTTAGACGCCAGTTTATGTATTTCATGCACTAGCGTAAGTTTTCCGTACGGTGTCGACGCGTTAACTTTGGTCACGACAGGGACGTCTAGCTCTCAAACGTGCATCGCATAAGGGCGACTATCAGTGTCAGTGCTTATTAGTCGGTAGTTGAGACCCCTTGTTTATCTACAGGTACAGCAGTGTAGCAGCTGCCGGCGGAAATCCACCGGTATATATACCACCGGTCTATAGACATCTGCAAACATATCATATATTGGAATTTGCAGAACTACATTTCTAAATTTTAAGCTCTTTTTAGAAAGGTTTTCTGTAAGTTTCACAGTGTTATGATTTTCTCATAGAATCTGTCATTTCAGTGCCTTTGGCGCTTTGATTAATATTGGCTTCAACGGGCCTCCTTGGCCTAGTGGATAAGAGCGCTGACTCTTAATCATCAGGCCTCTCAGTGCTGTGGGTTCGAGCCTGGCTCGGGTCACATGTGAGACGCCAAGTTCTGAAACAGAAGGTCTGGTGGTTTTCCTCCGGGTACTCCGGTTTTCGTCCACCTCTGATTAACGATTGGCTCGATATGAGTGAAATAATATTGAAAGAGCCGTAAAACCAAAACCAAAGACAAAAAAAATATTGGCTTCGTGGTCTCAATGTGCAGGGGAAGGGGTGGTGGTACGGTGTGCAGTCGTTGCGGGGAAAGTTTAATAATACTGAATTCACATGTTTTATGTATCATTAACATTATTACATGTAGTTATCCTAGATGGAGGACCGTACCTAATGTTGGTATAATTTGTGTCTCCTCCCTTTGTGTGATTTGATGTTGTCTCACCCCTTTGTGTTATACGATACAGTAAATAACTCTTATCTTGCTGTTCACGACAACCCCATCTTTGCAAACAGTGTAGATCCAGATCCAATGGCTTCTGCTGATCAGGATCTACACTGTTTGGCATTCAGTTTATGAATTTGTAGCAATAAATTACATCAAGTAATTTGATTGGTCGATAGACAGAAATGGGTGTGGCTTAAATGAATATTCAGCAAGATAAGGGTTAATTTGTACAGCATACAATTTCAAGATGAATTTTAATGCACTTGCGTGTGTAACGCGACGTTTGATTGGATAACGTTTATTTGTTTGATTTGAGGTTTAACGTCCCCATCAACACTTTAAAGGTCATTTTGGAGACGTTCCTTCCAATTTTGTGGGACTTTACCCGACATTGAGATGAAATGACATCTCAAGCCCTGTCGCCTAATGAAACCAAAAGGGTTTTATAAGCATGGACCGCTTTGCCTGGGCAGGCTTAGATCCTCTCGTGTGCGAGTCGGTTGCAGCTCTGCGTGGAAGCATCATGCAGCCCATATATTTCTTCAAGCCCCGATGAGCGGGGGCCGGATTAGAAAACGTTAAAAATCTGCGACGGTAGATCCTGCGAGATACTGTAGGAAACCCGACGTCATCATGTAACGTCGGTTTTCATTGGGTGGTATTTGGTTTTACGCAGCTTGCAGCGCTTGCCATTTTGTGCAAGTAGGACATTTTTTTAAACAAAACATATGGATAAATGAATTAGAAAGGGGAAAACTGTACTTAAAATTGTCGTTTGAGGAGGTAAATCGGCGGTTTTACGGTCGGAAATTTAGTTTTACGGCGACGCGTTATTTTAAAATTGTCATTTGGGGAGGTAAATCGGCGGTTTTACGGTCGTAAATTAAGTTTTACGGCTCCGCTAACGCATCTCCGTAAAACGAAATTTCCGGCCGTAAAACTGCCGATTTACCTCCCGAAATGACAATTTTAAATACAGTTATCCCCTAAATAAATTATCCCAAACAGATGGATATCAAGAGCTGTATGAAGGATTCCCTCGGAACTCAAGAGCAAGTTCGAATTGGCCATGGTCAGTTGGTCATAGCCCTGCAGGCACATGGCGTAATTATGACGTCACACCAACGTCCGTGCAACGTCATGACATTTATGCATCGTCACATCAGCATCGGTGCGACGTTGGTTTGACGTTGCCCCAGCGACGTGTGCCTGCTGGGTGTTCGAATTATTGATGTTTTATAATAATAATAATAAAAAAAAGCAGGAAATCAAAGTTTTTTTTATACAAGCGTCATGAGCCTGGTGACCGCAAAACCTGTATGTGCTTCGTACGAATTAATTTAGACGTTAAGAGTTCCATAGGCCTATGTCTTTTTGGCATGCAAAGGCCGTTTGCAATACAGATTCCGAACTATGAATTTAGGCATTTTCTAAAGCAGAAAATGGATTAGGACTAGCACGTGCAGCTGATCGCTGCTGCCTCCCGATATTTTTCACCTCCCAAAAAATACCAAGACTGGTAGTGTATCCCCCAAAATTGTGCAGTGTAAAATAAAATACAACCCCCACCCTCAAAACAATATTTGCAGTTTTACCACAATCAAATCATACCGGCTTGTTGCCGGCCTCAGTAGCTCAGTCGGATACGCTTCTGACTGGTGATGAGGAGGGCGCGGGTTCGATACCTGCCGGGGTCGGAAACATTCTTTCATGGAGATTGATAATCAAATCTTTTCTCCTTCCGCTGATTCAAGAAGGGCAGTTGTTAGTTTCTGGCGAAAGAGGGTGCACTGTACACTGTACTGGTTAACCGCTTACGAATAAGCCTGCCCTGGAAAAGTGTGGATGGGTAAACTGACCGGCTGAAAAATAACCTAAAATAGTGTTGACTGGGCAGTTAAACTCCAAAACAAACAAACACACCGGCTTGCTTTCTGCTTATTAAAGTGTGTTTTTACTTTCATGTTTTATCTCTGCTATAATGATTATATACATTGGTAATAAAAATGCTTTCATTACTATAACTGATACCATTGACTTGCTGCGCAGAAATCAACTTCTGATATCTTGTATTGTGTGTGATTTATTGTGCGGAAAAATGTGACAATAATTAAGCACTGATCACCCCCAAAACAGCAAAGATTTTGGATAGTTCCTAAAAAATAGTCAGATTTAGACGTAACTCCCCAAAAATACATCTAAATGGCCTATTTCCCGAAAAAATAACCTGTTTTTCCTAGAAACCTCCCCCCACCCAATAGTAAATTTAGCAAATTAAAATTCTAGACCCCAGAAAATATTGCAGTACACCGTCGCTGCGAAGTGAGAGGGCAGTGACGAATGGTAAGGAATTCAAAGTACGCTTAAACTGTGGATTAGGGTGGCTGAATGCCGTGATTTGATGCACCTATAATAGAATTCGTATACCCCCTTTGCAAAAGCTTGAACTTGTTCCAAGCGTATTGTAGCGGGAATTGTCGTAAACACACGGAGATTGATAGTAAATATTTGTACAAATAGATACAAATATAAATTAGTAGAAGTATGTCAGCATCGGTGGTTCAGTGGTAGAATGCTCGCCTGCCACGCGGGCGGCCCGGGTTCGATTCCCGGCCGATGCAATGTTTTTTTTTTTTCTAGTTTGTCTTTTCTCTTTACTTTTCTGTCGAACTATTTTTATCTTTAGTGGGACGCTCAGCCAAGATTAATAACTGACCTTTAAACAATAGAAGCAGGAAAAAAGACATAAAAATGACAAAATTTAATTTGCCACGCCCGTGTCAGAATATTACAGCATTTAATTTGATCATTCTTATATCGATTATTTGCCAAAGCTATTGGCACGCGAGCGGCACGCGCCTGTGCATTCATGCTCAGCGATATAACGGTTAATAAGAGCAGGTGTTTTGGGTCATTGTCGGTGTCACCGCTGCGTGACAAGAATCCAATAATTGTCCCCGCAGCATCAACCATTATGGCGCTAAACATAATTTGAGCAGACGACATTTTATAAAATATTTTATTTTATTATTAAAATAGTTTTCGAAGAAGGTTTGACATTCCATTTGAAACGTCTGTCATGCAGACGATTCAAATGAAACGTCAAGCCTTAATTTCTTCGGAAAATAATGGAAAAATGACATTGTCGTCTGCTTCCTGTTCTTAGTGGTGTTTTCGTAGTCAAAATGAAGGCGCATATCTGATCAATTAATTAAATGTCAGACAAAACTCGGTCTTATGCTAGCAAACTCTATCTCTCTCTCTCTCTCTCTCTCTCTCTCTCTCTCTCTCTCTCTCTCTCTCTCTCTCTGAAAGCATTTGCTTCTCAGTCCGGCCCTAAAGCCGTGAGGGCGCGGGTTCGAATCCCATTCGTGCCCTTAGCAAAGGCGAAAAAAGAATTCCTCCTTGAACATAAGGGTGAAAGCTAGGGTTGTCGCACCCCCCCCCCCCCTCCCCCCCCCCCCCCAAAAAAAAAAACACACACACACACACGAACAAACCAAAATAAAAAACAAAAAACAAAAACAAAAAAAAAAACGCTTAGAAGATAAAGAAGTTTTAATGAAGACAGGTAAGTATTTGTTACAGGACAGTCAGTTACTGGCTTATGATAGATACAATCCTAAGAGGAAAATTAACAAGACATTCGCACAGACTGATCATGCACGACCGCAGAAATGACAAGGGCCCCCATCGGGGCTTTGAGAAATAGATTTGGCTTCATGGTGCTTCCACGAAGAGCTGAAACTGACCGCATATGAGCATTGGTAAACCGCTTAGAGGGTCTAAGACTGCCCAGGCAAAGTGGTGCGAGTCGAACTGTCCCTGCATTTAAACCATATTGGTTTCATTTGGCGACAGGGCTTGAGATGTTATTTCATCTAAATGTCGGATAAGTCCCACAAAACTGGAAGTAGCGTCTCCAAAATGACCTATATAGTGTTGGCGGGGACTTAAAACCGCAAACAATTCAAACAGAATTGACACAGAACCAATAACATCTTCCATCGAATGACTTTGAATATGCCGATTTACAATTTAAGCCATAAAATGCCAGTCACGACAATTGTCGTATACTTTGTCGTCTACCATTTACTTTAAAAGTCATTTTTGCGAACAGTGTGGGCCCAGATCAGACTGCTCCTCTAGGTATGCGAACAGTGTGGGCCCAGATCGCCCGTGTGCAAAAATGTTTTTAAAAAGTTTGCAAGAAGATTCAGCAGACGACATAAGCAGACGACATTTTCAGATGCAGTTTTTCATGGCATCTTAAGGGTTAAGGACTGTCAGGTTTATCTCCGTACTTTAGGCAAATATTGAAGACCCTGATCAGACGCCACTGTTCGAGGCTCGGCATGCATGAAATATGAAACTATTATGATGATGACGATGATGATGATTTCGTGTTTAACTGTTTTACGAAACGTATAAAAGTTTCATGGTTGACGCGTCGTCAACCATGAAACTTTTATACGTTTCGTAAAACAGACGTGTATGAATTGCAGGTAACAGTTATTTATAGTCGCTATGACGTGACAGTTTTGTCTGTAAAGCATGAACTGGGGTACAGACCCAGATCTGACGTCACACAACACGGTGTCTGATCAAGGCTTGTTTAAAATACAGTGATTTTACTGTTACCAATCTCTAGGCTACATCAGCAGACGACATATTGTTGATATTTTTCTTATTTTTCCCAGAAAACAGGACTTGACCTCTCATGCAAATAAGAGACAATTTGATCCTGTTTTCCGGTAAAATTAGAAGAAATATTTCAAAATGTCGTCTGCTGCGAAAAAATACCCAACATGCAGTGCGTTAAACGAGTCCCACCAGTGCTGTGTGGGCTTTGATTGTCTCCCCTATCAAGATAGATATGCTTTTAAAGGGAGTGGATACACCTTCAGGGGAGGCAACTCCTGCAAAAGTAGTTTTGTCTCCCATGTCAATAGGGGTTAACTCTTAAAGGAAAGAATTTGCTCCTCAGGAGCAAATTCTTTCCTTTAAGAGTAGACCCCTTTTTCAGTGGGACAGGGCTTATAGAAAAGCCAACAGGAAGTCCCGAAAGTTGTCTCCTTTTGAAAAATGGCCGAAAAATCTGCCAGGAAAAGCCATTCCCATTCACAGTCTATGAATCTAAGTGCTTTGACTCCCGAGTTTCTAAAGTGGTCTCTTCTTCTATCTTAGAATGTGGACACATTCGTTCTTGCAAACGTGTGTGTGGGGTGGGGGTGGGGGCTTGTTTGGCTCGTTATGATAGCTGGCCCTGGAAAGATGATGCAGGTTCTATAAGATTCTTTTGAAAATGAGGATGCCCTTTGAGCCCCGTCACTAGAAAAGCAGCCATCGGGGTTTTCGACTAGGTGAAATACTAACCAGCCTGCTCAGCAAATCTTGAAATTTTAAAGACCCTGTAAAAAATCCTAAAAATTCGGACACCTTGAGGTAATTCTAAAATTTTAACAAATTTGCAAGGAGTCCAAAAAGTGCAGACCGAATGTCAAACAGTGCAGACCCAGATCAGACTGCAGTCTGATCTGGGTCTGCACTGTTTGCTTAGGCCTATCATTACGGTACTATCCCAACGTCGAACACGAAGGTTTTTGTTTGTTTGTTTTGAAGTTTAACGTCCCCTTGAACACTGTAAAGGTCATTTTGGAGACGCTGCTTCCAATTTTGTGGGACTTTTACCCGAAATTGAGATGAAATGACATCTCAAGCCCTGTCGCCCAATGAAACCAATAGGGTTTATTAGCATGGACGGTCCGCCTCGGACCGCAGTTCCATGACAGGCTTAATAAGGAACACGAAGGTGCAATGCGCAGATGCGTAGTTTGCTCTGCACCTTTGTTAAACAGGTGTGTTCAACATCGCTCACGTTGTTGCCTATTAGAAGCCTCCGTGGTGTAGTGGTTACGCTACTCGCCTTGTAAACCAGGGATCGCAGGATCGATCCCGGGCTTCTCCAGACTTTCGGATGAGTCTTTTAACCGAGATCCCGTCCCCGTATGACCTTAGCTGTTGGTGGGACGTAAAACTCAAACACTCACTCACTCGTTGTTGCCTACTGAACGCAAGCGCCCACCGAGCACTCACTTGGTCGCCTACGTTCTCTAGGCAACAAAGTGAGCGCTCGGCGGGCACCCGCGATGTTGAATGCACCTCCGGTTTGATCACGAAGCTCAAAGTGCCTACTGTTTGACTTTGGACCTTTTTGGGTCGATTATTTGTCAATCGACTCAAAGTGCTCTTCAGTGCTGAAGTCCACTTGACTATCACTGATTAGAAAACACCACGTTATTCTTATGTTGTAAGGTCATCGGTTTGTGTAATGGGGTTATCTATAGAATCTGAATTGGGACCTTATGCCGGGTTTGTCAAATAGTGTAGACCCAGATTGGACGGCACAGGACGCGGTGTCTCCTTTTTGCTGATAGTACGGGAATATAAAGGTTCAACGAAATGTAAGCAGTATGTCACAATTCATTTTCCAGCCTACACTCAGAGACAATTGACCTATCAGTGCTGTCAGTACTTGATTTTTCAATCAATCCTCACTGAAGTACATCAGACCATAGGGGCTTGAATCATAAAAAAAAAAATGAAAAAAAAAAAAAAAAAAAAAAAAAAATTTTTTCATTTTTTTTTTTTTTTTCATTTTTTATTATGATTCAAGCCCCTATGATCAGACTACTCAATACTGCTAATTTGGGCAAATTTAGTTACAAATAAGCCCTTTAAGACGAATACATTCTTCAAACCTGCCCATTGCAAATTCAGTTGATAAGGCAATAGAGTATAGACCCTGATCAGACGCCACGTTATGTGACATTTGATCTGGGTCTACACTGTTTGTCGATGTCACTTTTATATGGCGCTTAAGTGCAACCTACATACATTCTGTAGATATCTGAGAAACAGCATTTTTTTCGGGGGGGGGGGGGGGGTTACGGCCCTTTCAAGAACATTTCACGTATTAATCAAAGGTGGGTGAAAACCGGAATCCATTGCAGAACTTGGCATCTCACATGTGGCCCGAGCGATGCTCAAACCCACAGCAGTGAGATATCTAATAATGAATGAGTCAGCGTTCTTTCATTGGGCCACGAGGTCCGTTGAGAGACCGCTGTTAGCCACTTGATAAACAACGGAGAGGCCCGTTCCACTTATGTTATGGAGCCGGGTTTGGTCACTTAGAATTGAGTCATCACACTGTACTTTGGAGCACAGCGACCAGTCCATTCCTCCTCAATAAAACACGGACGGTTACTGTACATTTTAGTTTGATTGGGCTTAGTGTGTCTACTGTATGCTTTAACAATTGTGCAGAGTGGTTGTGCACAGAAGTTTATTTGGAGTTTTACAGCCCAGGCAACACTATTTAGATCATATCGGGCCGGTCAGCTTACCAAACATCTCTTGCAGGCCTATACATGGGCGGTCAATCAATGCAGTGCACTGACGACTACCCTTCTTGAATCAGCGTAAGGAAGATAATGACCTTAGAAAAGATTTCATGATCAATCTCAATGAAAAAACGGCCCCGCCAATTGGGGCTTGAAATATATGGGTTGCATGATGCTTCCACGCAGAGCTGAAACCGACCCGCACACGAGTACTGGTAAACCGCTTAGAGATCTAAGCCTGCCAAGGCAAAGCGGTGCGAGTCGGACCGCCCATGCTTATAAACCCTATTGGTTTCATTGGGCGGCAGGGCTCGAGATGTCATTTCATCTCAATGTCGGGTAAAGTCCCACAAAGTTGGAAGCAACGTCTCCAAAATGATCTTTACAGCGTTGACGGGGACATTAAACCCCAAATCAAACAAATCAATGAAAGAATATTGCTGATCCATGCAGCAGGTATCGACCCCACGACCTCCTGATCACAAATCAAACATGTGCACAAAAAGGTCTGAACTTTGATGACTTCATCAATCAAAATTATACAAGGGGAAGACGTTCAACCAAGTTTGTCAAATAATCCTTGTACTGATGGAGGGAAATGGGTATCAAGTTTTGCCATTGGCGAACAAAAAGATTTGCAGTCTGATCAGGGGAATGGATTCACCTTCGGGGAGGCAACTCCTACAAAAGTATTTTGTCTCCCATGTCAATACTGGTCAACTCTTAAATGAAAGAATTTGCTCCAGAGCAAATTCTTTCCTTTACGAGTACACCCCTTTTTCCTTGGGACAGAGTTTATGAAGTCCCAAAAGTTGTCTCCCTTCAAACAAGAGGGCCAAATGGCCCTGTATCGCTCACCTGTGTACCAGAAAATCATTAATGATGTTTTAAGAATGTCCATCGGGGCTTGAAGAAATAGACTGGGCTACATGGTGCTTCTATGCAGAGCTGGAACCGACCACACATAGGTACTGGTAAACAGGTTCTAAGCCTGCCCAGGAAAAGTGGTGCCAGTTGGACCGTCCATGCATAATGACCCTATTCGTTTCATTGGGTGGAAAGGGCTTAAAATATAATTTCATCTCGAAGTCGGACAAAAGTCCCACAAAACTAGAAACAACGTCTCCAAAATGACCTACACTGTGCTGACACGGATATTTAATCTCATATCAATAAACACGGACAGGTAACTCCAAAGTTGTTCGTCTCATGCAGCCGAAATTGGAACTCAATGTAGACTGTATGTCCCTCCTGGTTATCTGCAAGTTTGATGAAGATCAGTTCAGAAATGGCGGAGAAAAAGTGGAGACGTCGTTTTCCCAATTATAAGTCTATGGAACCTTTTTGTTTCCATGGCAACCACAGTTCTGATCAAAACTGGTCCAAAACCTAATGCAGTCAATCCCCCAACCCAGTGATGCTGCACATAAAATTTGATTGGGATTGGCCAGCTAGTCACTTAGATATTCAAGTTCAAAGGTGTGGACGACGGACGGAGGTTTTATGCTTGTTCTCGTTTACTGAAAGTTTCAAAAAGATCAGATTAGAAACGACTGAGAAAAGGTGGAGACACTATTTTTCACTAGTATTTATGCTCAAGGGCAGGTAATTTGAAAGCCTTTTGTCTCATGCGGCCCAAATTCGAACTGAACATAGACTATAAGCTCCTTCTGGTTATCTGGAAGTTTGATGAAGGTCAGGTTAGAAATAGCCAAGCAAAGTTGGAGACATCGTTTTCCCATTGTAAGTCTATGGGAAAATTTTTCACCCTCAAGGGGATGTAACTGGAAATCCGGTGGTCCGATTCAAGCCAAAATCGAACTCATTAGAAATTTTATGCTTATCCTCGTTTACCAAAAGTAACAAAAAAGATCAGATCGAAAACAGTTGCGGAAAGCTGGATACACCATTTTTCGCTAATATTTATGCTCAAGGGCAGGTAACTCAGAAGTCATTTGACCTGCGTGGCCCAAATTCAAACTCAACATAGACTGTATGTCCCTCCTGGCTATCTGCAAGTTTGATGATTTGAAATGGTCGAGAAAAGCTGGAGACGTCGTTTTCCCATTGTAAGTCTATGGGAAAATCTTTCACACTCAATGAGATGTAACTGGAAAACCACTGGTCAGATTCAAGTCGACTTCGAACTCGCTCGAGATTTTATGCTTGTCCTCTTTACCAAAAGTTACAAAATGATCCAATCAAAAACGGCTGAGAAAAGCTGGAGACACCATTTTTCACTTACATTTATGCTCAAGGGCAGGTAACTCAGAAGTTGTTTGTCCCGTGCAGCCAAAATTTGAACTCAACGTAGACTGTAATGGCAGAGAAACAAGAGGGCCATGATGGCCCTGGATCGATCACCTGATCCTATTGTATAAACGGAATTGTGGGTAATATATGGTGGAGTGGAGGGTTTGAGCAATTTTGGTTGGACCCAAAGACCATTTCTGTGAAATTAATTCAAAATCAGTCTGCCTGTTTAGGAGTAGAAGTCATTTTGAGAAGTAGAAGTCATTTTTGATGAAATGACATCTCAAGCCCTGTCACCCAATGAAACCAATGGGGTTTAAATGTATTGATGGTTCCACTTGCACCACTTTGCCTAGACAGGCTAAAACCTTCAAAGTGGTTTATCAATACTCCTGTAGAAGCACCTTGCAGCCAAGGTGGGTGGGGCCAAAACTTTCAAAAGACATCTGTCTCTAAAAGGAAGCAATTTTATAGGAATGTTCCATGAGTGACCCTCTAACAAAATTGCTAAAAATATTTTGCTTAACTGATCATGATGGCCACCACAGCTAAAAACCTCAAACCTTATTCCTGTCAAATAATTTCATAATCAATCCACTGGTTAAGGAGAAGAAGTTGTTTAAAGGTTTTGTTCACCAGAGCGGCATAGTTTGAGCAATTTTGGTGGAGGGTCACCCAAGGAACATTCCTGTCAAGTAATTTCAAAATCCATCCACTGGTTAAGGAGAAGAATTCGTTTAAAGGTTTTTCTATTTTTAGCTCTGGCAGCCATCTTGTTCACCAGAGCAGAATGGTTTGAGCACTTTTTGTAGAGGGTCGCCCAAGGAACATTCCTGTGAAGTTATTTCAAAATCCGTCCACGGGTTAAGGAGAAGAAGTTGTTTAAAGTTTTTTTCTATTTTTAGCTCTGGTGGCCATTTTACTAAACCGAGCAGAATGGTTTGAGCAATTGTGGTAGACGGTCACCGAAGGAACATTCCTGTGAAATAATTTCAAAATCCATCCACTTGTTAAGGAGAAGTCATTAAAAGGTTTTTCTATTTTTAGCTCTGGTGGCTATTTTGTTGACCTGAGCGGAACGGTTTGAGCAATTTTGGTAAAGGGTCACCCACGGAACATTCTGGTGAAATAATTTCAAAATCCATCCACTGGTTAAGGAGAAAAGTGTGTTTGAAGGTTATTCTATTTTTAGCTCTGGCGGCCATTTTGTTAACCCGAGCTGAACAGTTTGAGCAATTTTGGTGGACGGCCACCCAAGGAACATTCCTATTAAGTGATTTCAAAATCCATCTGCTGGTAAAGGAGAAGAAGACGTTTAAAGGTTTTTCTATTTTAAGCTCTGGCGGGCATTTTGTTCACCCGAGCGGAACAGTATGAGCAATTTTGGTAGAGGGGTACCAAACAAACATTCCTGTGAAATAATTTCAAAATCCGTCCACTGGTTATGGAGAAGAAGTCATTTAAAGGTTTTTCTATTTTTTTAGCTCTGGCGGCCATTTTGTTCACCCGAGGGCAACAGTATGAGCTATTTTTGTAGAGGTTTACCAAAGGAACATTCCTGTGAAATAATTTCAAAATCCATCCACTGTTTAAGGAGTAGAAGGTGTTTAAAGGTTTTTCTATTTTTAGCGCTGGTGGCCATTTTGTTCACCCGAGCAGAAACTGTTTGAGCAATTTTGGTAGAGGATCCCCCAAGGAACCTTCCAGTGAAATAATTTTAAAATCCATCCACTGGTTAAGGAGAAAAAGTCATTTAAAGCTTTTTCTATTTTTAGCTCTGGCAGCCATTATGTTCACCCAAGCTGAACGGTTTGGGCAATTTTGGTAGAGGGTCACCGAAGGAACATTCCTGTGAAGTAATTTCAAAATCCATCCACTAGTTAAGGAGAAAAAGTTGTTTAAAGTTTTTTCTATTTTTAGCTCTGGTGGCCATTTTGTTCACCCGAGCGGAACGGTTTGAGCAATTTTGGTAGAGGGTCACCCAAGGAACATTCCTGTCAAGTAATTTCGAAATCCATTCACTGGTTAAGGAGAAGAAGTCCTTTAAAGGTTTTTCTATTTTTAGCTATGGTGGCCATTTTGTTCACCCGAGCGGAATGGTTTGAGCAATTTTAGTAGAGGGGCACCCAAGAAACCTTCCTGTGCAATAATTTCAAAATCCATCCCCTGGTTAAGGAGAAGAAGTTGTTTAAAGGTTTTTCTATTTTTAGCTCTGGCGGCCATTTTGTTCACCAGAGCTGAACGGTTTGAGCAATTTTGGTAGAGGGTCATCCAAGGAAAATTCCTGTGAAACAATTTCAAAATCCATCCACTTGTTAAGCAGGAGAAGTCGTTTAAAGAATTTTCTATTTTTAGCTCTGGCGGCCATCTTGTTCACCCGAGCGGAACAGTTTGAGCAATTTTGGTAGAGGATCACCCAAGGAGCATTCCTGTGAAATTAGATCAAAATCTGTCCAGCAGTTTTGGAGGAGAAGTTGTTTAAAGCAAAAGTTGACGACGGACGGACGCACGCACGGACGACGGACAAAGACTGATTTCAAAAGCTCACCTTGAGCACTTCGTGCTCAGGTGAGCTAAAAAGTGGAGACGTCGTTTTTCCCATTATAAGTCTATGGGAAAATTTTTTCACGCTCAAGGGGATGTAACTGAAAAAACCGCTCGTCAGATTCAAGCCAAATTCGAACTCGTCCAAGATTTTATGCTTGTTCTCGTTTATGAAAAGTTACAAAAAGATCAGTTCATAAACGGTTGAGAAAAGCTGGATACACCATTTTTCACTTATTATTTATGCTCAAGGGCAGGTAACTCTAAAGCTGTTTGTCCCATCCATCCCAAATATAAACTCGACGTAGACTGTAAGCCCCTCCTGGTTGTCTGCAAGTTTGATGAAGATCGGATCAGAAATTGCTGAGAAAAAGTGGAGATGTCGTTTTCCCCATTATAAGTCTATCGGAAAAATTTTTCACGCTCAAGGGGATGTAACTGAAAAACCGCTAGTCAGATTCAAACAAAATTCGAACTCGTCCGAGATTTTATGCCTTTTCTCGTTTATGAAAAAGTTACAAAAAGACCAGATCATAAACGGCTGAGAAAAGCTGGAGACACCATTGTTCACTTATATTTATGCTCAAGGGCAGGTAACTCCAAAGCTGTTTGTCCCGCGCAGCCCGAATTCGAACTCGACGTAGACTGTAAGCCCCTCCTGGTTATCTGCAAGTTTGATGAAGATCGGATCAGAAATGGCAGAAAAAATTGGAGACGTCGTTTTCCCCATTATAAGTCTATAGAACCTTTTTGTTTCCATGGCAACCACAGTTCTGATCAAAACTTGGTCCAAAACCTAATGCAGTCAATCCCCCAACCCAGTGATGCTGCACATAAAATTTGATTGGGATTGGCCAGCTAGTCACTTAGATATTCAAATCAAAGGTGTGGACGACGGACGGACGACGAACGGACGCCGGATGCCTGCCTATACTATAAACTCGCCTTGTGAGCCTTCGGCTCAGGTGAGCTAAAAAGATCAGATCATAAACGGCTGAGAAAAGCTGGAGACACCATTTTTCACTTATATTGATGCTCAAGGGCAGGTAACTCCAAACCTATTTGTCCCGTGCAGCCCAAATTCGAACTCGACGTAGACTATAAGCCCCTCCTGGTTATCTGCAAGTCTGATGAAGATCGGATCAGAAATGACTGAGAAAAAGTGGTGACGTCGTTTTCCCCAGTATAGATCTATAGAACCTTTTTGTTTCCATGGCAACCACAGTTCTGATCAAAACTGGTCCAAAACCTAATGCAGTCAATCCCCCAACCCAGTGATGCTGCACATAAAATTTGATTGGGATTGGCCAGCTAGTCACTTAGATATTCAAGTTCAAAGGTGTGGACGACGGACGGACGACGAACGGACGCCTACCTATACTATAAGCTCGCCTTGTGAGCCTTCGGCTCAGGTGAGCTAAAAAGATCAGATCATAAACGGCTGAGAAAAGCTGGAGACACCATTTTTCACTTATATTTATGCTCAAGGGCAGGTGACTCCAAACCTATTTGTCCCGTGCAGCCCAAATTCAAACTCGACGTAGACTATAAGCCCCTCCTGGTTATCTGCAAGTTTGATGAAGATCGGATTAAAAATGGCTGAGAAAAAGTGGAGACATTGTTTTCCCCAATATAAGCCTTTGGGAAAAATTTTCACGCTCAAGGGAATGCAACTGGAAAATCAATGGTCAGATTCAAACCAAATTCAAACTCGTCAGAGATTTTATGCTTGTCCTCGTTTATGAAAAGTTACAAAAAGACCAGGTCATAAACGGCTGAGAAAAGCTGGAGACACCATTTTTTACTTATATTTATGCTCAAGGGCAGGTAACTCCAAAGTTGTTTGTCCCGTGCAGCCCAAATTCGAACTCGACGTAGAAAGTAAGCCCCTCCTGGTTATCTGCAAGTTTGATGAAGATCGGATCAGAAATGGCCGAGAAAAAGTGGAGACGTCGTTTTCCCCATTATAAGTCTATGGAACCTTTTTGTTTCCATGGCACCCAGAATTCCAATCTAATCAGCCCAAAAACCTTATGGAGCCTTTCCCCCTACCTGATGATGCTTCTCATGAAATTTGATCAAGATTGGCCATGGGGTATTAGAGATATACTTATTTGAAATTGTTTACGGACGGGCACAGGCACGGACGAAAGCATGACGGGCAAAATGTGATCACAAAAGCTGACCTTGTCACTATGTGACAGGTGAGCTAAAAAGGGCAGGAAAATCTTCCAGGTTTAGCCATTTCCCTTAAGTGCTTGCTGCTTGGAAACAAAAATTCTTCTGGCCTCTACCCGATAATCCTAAGTATTGGGACAGCTAGGCCTAACAGCTAGGCAAAAAGTGCAGACCCAGATCAGACTGCTCCAGAAGGAGCAGTCTGATCAGTCAACACTGTCATTCTGTCTGCACATTTTGGACTCCTTGCTGGATCATGAACCAAATTTATAAACAAGAGGGCCCAATGGCCCTATATCGCTCACCTGTGTACCAGAAAATCACTAGTGTAGGAGACCACTTGACATTGCTACATACTAAATATCTAAGCTCAGGCAAAGCGATGTCCATGCTTATAAACCCTACTGGTTTCATTGGGCGACAGGGCTTGAGATGTAATTTCATTTCAATGTCTGGTAAAAGTCCCACAAAATTGGCAGAGACATCTCCAAAATGACCTATACAGTGTTGACGGGGATGTAAAACCTCAAATCAAACAAAATCTGTGCCTTATGGTTTTGGAGAAAAAGATTTTTTAAAGTTTTTTCCAGTATAAGTCTATAGGAGCTAATGAGCCCTGGGGCTTGGCCAATTTTGACCCAAAGGGCACGGTTGGCAGGATTAATGTAGGCGACAATTTTGTGTTGCTATAAACTAAATATCTAAGGTCTGTACTTCATGGTTTCAAAGAAGATGTTTGAAGCTTTTTCCATTATAAGTTTGTTGGAGTTAAGGGGCCACAGGATTTGGACCCAAGGGGCATGATTGGCAGGATTCATGTAGGCGACCACCCGACATTGTTACATGCTAAATACCTAAGCTCTTGGACTTATGGTTTCAGAGAAGAAGATTTTTTCCCAATTTTTGGTTGTATTTTTTTTTGTTTGTTTTTTGTTGTTGTTTTTTTTTTCATTATAAGGGCCCTGTGGTTTCAGAGAAGATTTTTGAAGTTTCTCCAATTGTAAGTCTATGGAAGCTAAAGAGCCCTGGGGTGGGGCCAATTTGGATTCAAGGGGCATAACTGGCAGAATTTATGTAGGTGGCCACTTGACATTGCTACATACTAAAAATCTAAGCTCTGGGCCTTATGGTTTCATAGAAGAAGATTTTTTAAGTCTATAGGAGGTGATGAGCTCAATTTTGACCCCAGGGGCAGGGTTAGCAGGATTTATGTAGCTGGCTATTTTATGTTGCTAGATACTAAATATCTAAGTTCTGTGCTTCACAGTTTCTGAGAAGAAGATTTTTGAAGCTTTTTTTCCATTATGAGTCTATGGGAGCTAAGGGGCCCCCGGGAGTGGCCCATTTGGACCCCAGGGGCATGATTAGCAGGAAATATGTAGGTGACCACTTGCCGTTGCTACATGCTAAATATCTAAGCTCTGGGCCCTGTGGTTTCAGAGAAGAAGATTTTTGAAGCTTTTTTTCATTATGAGCCTATGGGAGTTAAGGGGCCCCGGGGTGTGGCCAATTTGGACCCCAGGGGCATGATTGGCAGGATTTATGTAGGTGACCACTTGCCATTGCTACATGCTAAACATTTAAGCTCTGGGCCCTGTGGTTTCAGAGAAGAAGAGTTTTGAAGCTTTTTTTCCATTATGAGTCTATAGGAGCTAAGGGGCCCCGGGCTTGGCTCTTTTGGACGCCAGGGGCATGATTGGCAGGAATTAAGTAGGTGACCACTTGCCGTTGCTACGTGCTAAATATCTAAGCTCTGGGTGCTGTGGTTTCAGAGAAGAAGATTTTTTAAACTTTTTTCCAATATGAGTCTATGGGAGCAAAGGGGCCCCGGCGCGTGGCCCATTTGGAACCCAGGGGCATGATTGGCAGGAATTATTTAGGTGACCAATTGCCGTTGCTACATGCTAAATATCTAAACCCTGGTCCCTGTGGTTTCAGAGAAGAAGATTTTTGAAGCTTTTTTTTTCCATTATGAGTCTATGGGAGCTAAGGGGCCCCGGGGTGTGGCTTATTTGGACCCTATGGGCATGATTGGCAAGATTTATGTAGGTGACCACTTGCCGTTGCTACATGCCTAATACCTCAGCTCTGGGCCCTGTGGTTTCAGAGAAGAAGATTTTTGAAGATTTTTTTCCATTATGAAATCTATAGGAGCTAAAGGGCCCCGGGGCGTGGCCCGTTTGAACCCCAGGGGCATGATTGGCAGGAATAATGTAGGTGACCACTTGCCGTTGCTTCATGCTAAATATCTGAGCTCTGGGCCCTGTGGTTTCCGAGAAGAAGATTTTTGAAGCTTTTTGTTCCATTTTGAGTCTATGGGAGCGAAGGGGTCCCGGGGCGTCGCCCATTTGGACCCCAGGGGCATGATTGGCAGGAATTATGTAGGTGACCACTGGCTGTTAATACATGCTAAATATCTAAGCTCTGGGCCCTGTGGTTTCATAGAAGATGATATTTTAATTTTTTCCCATTGTAAGTCTATGGGAGCTAGATGTTGCCATGGCAACCAGAATTCCAATCTGATCAGCCCAAAACCTTATGCAGGCTTTCCCCCTACCCGATGATGCTTCTCATGAAATTTGATCAAGATTGACTATGGGGCATTAGAGATATACTTATTTGAAATTGTTTACGGACGCACGCACGGACGCACGACGGACAAAAAGTGATCACAAAAGCTCACCCTGTCACTACGTGACAGGTGAGCTAAAAACTTTTGGAGAATTACAGCAAGTCCTCAAGGTGTTCAATTTTTCACAGTATATCAACTATTTCAAGCGTAGCTGGGTCCAGTTGCTCAAAGTTAACGAAGTTGTTAGTTAACTTTTATTAAAATTATTATCATTAATATGGCAAATATGCCAATATTTTTGCTGAAAAAATGGGAGCACTTCTGCTCTCATTTTTTTTTCAGCAGAAAATAACACTATTTTAGATATTGTACTTGTTAGAGATTGCTAGAAAAATTTAACAATTTGGGTTCAGTTATTCAAAACATCATTAGCTTAACGAGCTCGTTATTAGTCATATTGTTAACTGTTCTAGCAAGTACAACATCTAAAATATTGGATTTTTTGCTGCAAAAAAATGTGAGCAGCTTTTGCATTTGCAAAAGCTGCTCACAATTTTTTCAGCAAAAATATTTAGTATATTTGCCATATTAAATGATCAAAGATTTGTTTAATTTAATGATTTGTTACTAACAATGATGTTAGTTTTGAACAAGTGGCCTCAAATCACTAATGAGCTTGTTAAGCTAAAGAGGCTTTGAACAACTAGGCCCGGGTTGCTTAACCCAAAGAAGGGATTCTTTTAATGTTGTCCTTTAAAGTGATAGCCCCCGCCCATAAGGGCTTGAAGAAATAGATTGGCTGCATGATGCTTCCACGCAAAGCTGAATCCTGCCCGCACACTAGTACTGGTAAACCGCTTAGAGGATCTAAGCCTGTCCAGGAACCGCGGTGCGAGGTGGACCGTCCATGCTAATAAACCCTATTGGTTTCATTGGGCGACAGGGCTTGAGATGTCATTTCATCTCATTGTCGGGTAAAAGTCCCACAAAATGGAAGCAATGTCTCCAAAATGACCTTTACAGTGTTGACAGGGACGTTAAACCTCAAATCAAACAAACGAAATCCTTTAAAGTGGACTTCTTGTTTGACCCTTATCCTGCTGAATAAATTAGTATAGCCGCACCCATTTCTGACTATTGGCCAAACTACTCGACATAATGTATGTGTTCAATTCACAAACTGCATGACAAGCATGACACTGTTTGCAAAGGTAGGTATTCAGCAGGATAAAGCTGCTTTGACAGTTTTTTTTATTTTTTGCGTTTGGAGTCTAATGGCTCAGTCAACTATTTTAGATCATTTAGGCTGGTCAGTTCACTTAACACATTTTTCCTGTGCAGGCTTATATTTTGAAAATAGAGTTCTGCTTAAGGCGGTGCTAGAGGGCGTGGCCTGTGTTAACATTTCAGTACTGGTCATCATGAACAGACTCAATAAAACCGAGTCTGCTATTTTTGTTAGAGTAACTGGCTGGGGGGGGGGGGGTTCTTTATAACGGTAGAATGTTAGGAAACATACTTTCATTATATCCTTATATTCAGGATAATTTAGATTTTCATTGTGCTGCAGTGATTAAGGTACTCCTCTTACAAACAAGGTGTCTTAAATTTGATTTGTGACTTCTCCAGACTTTTGGATTCCAAGAGTCTTTATATTGAGGTAGTCTCCACATGACCATAGCTGTTGGTGGGACAGAAAACTCAAAGAAACAAACTAAACTCTGTCTGAAACCTGTCATCATTGGGTAACATTTTTTTTTTCTTTTATGAACATTTGGGTCAGTACTGATGACCATATTTGCATTTTTGTAAAACCAGTGCAATGGGGTTATTACTAAAAACAATCATATGGGCCCCGTCAAGCGATTTTGGTACTCATCGCCTATGCGAGCAGCGAAGGTTCAGGCGAGCCTGCGCATTCGCACAGTCTCGCCAGAACCTTCACTGCTCGCTCATACAAGCAGTGAATCAAGTGGAACCTTCAGACAGAAAGCCATATCCCTGGCCCCTCTTAATGGCTGGGCATGCACAGTTAAAATTTGTCATGACGGAATGCTCGAAGACACCAATTCGCTTGGCGGGGCTCATATTATTGTGGAGGCAATAAAATTTCGGTGTCCAAACATGTTCCACTCGGGGGCCCTTGCATCATTTGCAGGAATGAATGCCATAAAGTGCGCTATTCTTGTGATTTGGATGTTAGCTGGAGGCTTTGTTTTTGTTTGTTTGAGTTGAGGTTTTACATCCCCATCAACACTATTAACCCTTATCTTGCTGAATATTCATTTAAGCCACACCACTTTCTGTCTATCAACCAATCAAATTACTTGATGTAATTTATTGCTACAAATTCATAAACTCAATGCCAAACAGTGTAGATCCTGATCAGGTGGCTTCTTCAGAAGCCACCTGATCTGGATCTACACTGTTTGCAAATATAGGGGTTGTCGTGAAAAGCAAGATAAGGGTTGAGGTCATTTTGGAGATGTTGCTTCCAATTTTGTGGGATTTTTACCTGACACGGAGATGAAATGACAAATCAAGCCCTACCACCCATAGAATCCGCTAGGGTTTAAGGAGCGGTTTGACTCGCATCACTGGGCAGGCTTAGACCTAAGCTGTTTACCAGTTCTCAAGTTCGGTAGGTTTCAGCTCTGTGCGGAATCTATTTCTCCAGGCCCTGATTAGGGCTGGCTAATCGGAGCTGAAAAGATAATCGATTATCAGTCCCGTCATTGCGATCAATAATCGATTAGTAATCGCTAAGGTTTTTGTCATAATTTTACCTGTCTGGCTTTCTTCTGAGCATGACTCTTACCATATGTTGCACTTTACCATTTGTATATTTGAACAGACATGCCTGAGCAAACAGTGTAGACCCAGATGAGACGCCGCAGAGTCATCAGGGTCTGCACTGTTTGCCACTCATCCAGCTATTTTTGACATAACTTTGGGTAGTAAATTGTACCTATCAAGTAATCGATTAAAAGCAAATCAGAAATGATAATCATTTTTGCTGAATTTAACGATTGATTATACGATTAATCGTGTCACCCTTAGCCCCGATGCATGAAGAGTCATCCCATGTGAAGTTTAAAGGTTGCTACGATAATTACATGATTACTGTGTCGGCTTTATTCATGCAAATATTGATTGTATGTAATGTACAACTGCACGCAATGGTCAAATATGACTGACCACAGGATGGATAGACCTATAAATATTTGTTTCTTCATAATTGATTTTGAAAATGGCTGAACATTTTACAAATAGTGTAGGCCCTGATCAGATGCCGCGTTGTGTGGCGTCTGATCTTGGCCTGCACTGTTTGCCAGGGTACCCGTTTTGGGGTTTCCGGTACAAAATGGGTTAACCAGCCCTGATCTACTCTAGACCCCAACAGAAGACACTGTTACAAAGAGGGAGTGATGTACCCCCTCAAATAACAATTTTGATGCCAGTTATCCCTAAATGATAACATGTCTGTGAAACAAACACCCCTCTAAAATAGAGAAACTGGGGTTAACAGGGGTATACATTATTTTCCTTATTTCTGTTCCAAGACATAGGTTTTGTGCGCTCGTTAGAACCACCTCATTATCTAGTACCCACAACCTATGTTATGAGCTTAAATAAGAAATACAGTAGAACTTCAATGGCTCGAACTCCGATGGCTCGTTTACTATCTATCAGTCGAACCCGTTCCTGAGTCCGCAAGGAATTTCTCCAAATACGATATAGGTGTAATTTAGGAAGATTTTCTTCATTTATCTTGCAAATGTATGCTGTGTGTACTCATTAGAATCGCCTCGATGAGGCGATTCTAATGAGTACACACAGCATACATTTATAAAATTAAACACCAAAAAGATGTCCCACAATTATCTCCAATATGCCTCCTGGTATGGCACTAATAGTAACCCTCTGTGGCTCGAAGTACCCCTGTCTCGAACAAATTTTCATGGTCCCGAAGGGGTTCGAGTCATCGAAGTTTGACTGTACATCACAAATTTTCATCAGAAAAATAGCTATTTTGGGGATATGAAAGAGAACACTGTTACACTGAAAACACTATGTCACACTAAATTGGATGCCTAAATGTGATGCTGAACGCCGGTCTCGGTAGCTCAGTCGGATGCGCGTCTGACTGGTGATCAGGAGGACGCGGATTTGATTCCTGCCGAGGTTGGCAACTTTCTTTCGTGGAGATTGGTCATGAAATCTTTTCTATGGTCATTCTCTCCTTTCCGCTGATACAAGATGGGCAGTTGTCAGTTTCTGGCGAAAGAATGTGCACTGTACTGGTTAGCCGCTTACGTATGAGCCTGCCCAGGAAAAGACTGGTTAGCCGCTTACTTACAAGCCTGCCCAGGAAAAGTGTGAATAGGTAAACTGACCGGCTAAAAATGACCTAAATAGTGTTGACTGGGCCGTTAAACTCCAAAACAAACAAACAAACGTGATGCTTTTCAAACCAGATTTTGGACAAAAATGAGTAGGCCCTGGTGCGGGGGGCATTTAATGGCCCCAGGGCTATAATTTGAACAATCTTGGAAGAGATCCACTGGATGAAGCTTCATACCAAATATCAAAGACCTGGGCCTTCTGGTTTCAGACAAGAAGATTTTTAAAGGTTTTCCCTATATAAGCCTTTGTAAAACCAGCCGGCCCCGGTGCAGGGGCATTTTTGGCCCTAGGCGGCCCAGTGCTATAATTTGAACAATCTTGGTAGAGGTCCACTAGATGAAGCTACATACCAAATATCAAAGAGCTGGGCTTTGCAGTTTCAGAAGAACGATTTTTTAAATTTTCAGTCAGAAAATCTATTTTTAGCTCCTGTGACCTAGATGTGCAAGAAACCGGAACCATTTGAACAATTTTGATAGAGGACCAACTAAGGATCATTCCTGTGAAGTTTTGTCAAAATCCAATGAAACAGTGGTTTAGGAGGAGATGCTGTTTGAAATTTTGCCTGGACAGACGGATGGACGCCGACGCCGACGGACGGTAAGTGCTCACAATAGCTACCCCGGAGCATTCAGCTCAGTTGAGCTAATAAAGCAATACCAGTATTCATCCAAAACAATTTATTTTAAACATTGTTATCAAGAGAGAAAAGCAACACTGAAAACCAATGTTATTTTTCTATCTTTAAACATTAAACAATGTACTCCGAAAAAGCTCCCAAGTAATGTATACAGTCATCTGTCAAAATACATTCATCTGCTGAAATATATGCATCTGTAGACTCCGTTCAAATAACACAAATGCCATTAATATAGCTGGTTACTATGACACCCTTCTTTTCATACATCCACTTACACCTAGGTCCTTATCTACAGTAAGATCTATGATTATCTATGTTTACCGGTAGTAGATTTCTTCGTTCAATTTCGTATTTACTTAATTCATTCAGCTTTGTATTTTCTTAATTCATTCAGTTTTGTGTGGTTTCTTAATGAGACACGAAATATTGTTATTGTTTCCCAGTATGTACTTCTATGTTTTTGAGACTTATGTTTTCACCACTTCGTTAAATGCGCCAAATCATGTACATTTTTTCCTGCCACATTTTTGTTATATCATCTCTGTAGATGATCTTGATTCTGTCATTAACCTATTTGGTACCGAAACCCGAAAAGGGGTGGGCGGCAATCAGTGCAGGCCCAGATCAGACACCGCAGAACTCTGCGTCTGATCAGGGCCTACACTGTTTGTGAAAAAATAAGCCATTTGCCAAATAAATTTTGAAGAAAAAACAACCTTTATTTTGGAATGGATTCCATTTGGTACAAAAAGGGTTAACAGCAAATCATTCTATAACGTTAAGATTTATGAAGGCTTTTTAGTGTCAATAAATCTGATTTTTGTTTTTCAAAAGAAAACAGAAAAACTGCAATGAGGTCTCTTCCAAATCAATTAATCCGTGTCTGAACCTTTGTCGTGTTTCTTTTCAATGTCGTGAATTCTTTTCTTATGTCTTGCAATCGCTTCCTGCAAAGTAAAATAAGTGTTAGCTTTTCGTAATCCATTTTAGACTGGAAACTCCCAAACTGAACATTGGCAAACAGTGCGGACCCAGATCAGATGTCACATCTGGGCAAACAATGCAGACCCAGATCTCTGATCAGGACCTTCACTGTTTGCTTTTCTAAATAGATTTCTAGAAATACATGTAATTTATAACCAGACACCCCTAAATTCTAAAATGATCTCCAATTATATATAACTTAATGATCCCAAGTATTGGGACAGATAGGCCTAAGCAAACAGTGCAGACCCTGACCAGACTGCTCCTAGAGCAGTCTGATCAGGGTCTACACTGTTTGCCATTCTGTCTGCACCTTTTGGATTTCTCAGCGGTTTACCAGTACTCATGTGTGGCCAGTTTCAGGTCTGCGTGGAAGCACCATGCAGGCCAATCCATTTCTCCAAGCCCCGATGGGCTGGGGTGAAAATGCTTTGTCAGAAGTGTAATTCGAGACATAAATCGTCTCCCCTATCTGGCTTAACTCTTATCCTGCAGTTCAAGACAACCCCTATCTTTGCATACAGTGTAGATCCAGATCAGATCAAGAAGCCATCGGATCAGGATCTATACTGTTTGTTTAAATTGAGGTTTAATGTACCCATCAACACTGCATAGGTAATTTTGGAGACGTTGCTTCCAATTTTGTGGGACTTTTACTCAACTTTGAGATGAAATGACATCTCAAGCCCTGTCGCCCAATGAACTCAGTATGGTCCGACTCGCACCGCTTTGCCTGGGCAGACTTACCGTAGATCATCTTAGCGGTTTTCCAGCACTTCTGTGCAGTCGGTTTCATCTCTGCGTGGAAGCATCATGCAGCCCATCTATTTCTTCAAGACCCGATGGGCGGGGGCGGTATACTGTATGGCATTTAGTTTATGAATTTGTAGGAATGGATTACATCAAATGATTGGATTGGTTCAAATCAGAAATGGGGGTGGCTTAACTGAATATTCAGCAGGATAAGGGTTAAGATGCTTTGGGTCCTTGGCACATTGCAATAACAAGTTTGTGTTACGACCACTCCTGTACACCCATATATATAGAGAGAAAACTTGGGTTTACAGGAATGTACATTAGGCCAGAGAAAATTAATTATTAGATTCTCATCGAGATTTAAGAAAAAGATGGGGTGGGTGTGTGGATTTTATTTTTTATTTGAGCCAGCGCATGACAAAACATACAAGAAGGCTTGAGCGACCAGCGAAGACTCAGATCAGCCTGCGCATCCGGGCAGTCTGATCAGAGTCTTCACTGATCGTGTGTACCAACTAAAGGCTACGGTCTATGGAAAGAGACATACTCTAAAGGTCTTGTCATAGTGGATGGACCCACAGATTGATTTGAGTCTCTGCTGGTCGCACTGGTGTAATTGTAGGTTTTGTCATGCGCTGGCTCATTTTTATTCCTGGGTAATCACTCAAGATAATTCATTACAAAACTGGACAGCTGACACTCGCTATCACGAAAAAGAAGAAAACCATGTCTTATTCTCTTTTCATGTCAAGCAGATGATTTGCAATTATGAAAAGCCAAATAAAACATCTATTTGACTCAAATATGCATCCGTGTCAAAAAGTTTTCCTCCCAGATTTTGTAGGGGTGGGTGGGGATGAGAATCTAATAATTTATTTTCTCTGGCCTTATTTTTCTTATTTCTGTTCCAAGACATAGGTTGGTTGTTTGTACTGGAGTTTAACAGCCCAGTCAACACTATTTCAGGTAATTTCTGAGCCGGTCAGTTTACCTATCCACACTTTTCCTGGGCAGGCTTATATGTAAGAGGATAACCAGTACAGTGCACATTCGTTCTCCAGAAACTGACAACTGCCCTTCTTGAATCAGCGGAAGGGAGAGAATGACCGTAGAAAATTTTTCATGATCAATCCCATCGAAAGAATGTTGCCGACCATGGCAGGTATCGACCCACGATCTCCTGATCACCAGTCAGGACTTGCATCTGACTGAGCTACCGAGGCCGACAGACATAGGTTGTGGGTACCCACAACCTGTGTTTTAGAGTATAAATAAGAAACAAGAGGCCCATGGGCCACTATGCTCACCAGAGCTCAGGTGGGCACTGCCAAATTGCAGCCATGTATTTTAACATGATATCATTTTAATCTGCCAAATGAACCCCCATATCCAAATGAGCATCCATGTGGACTCAGTATATGAAACATTAGGCCTTTTATGAAGTAGAGGGGGTGGGGCATGGACCCAATGGAGCCCTGGTTGGTATCACTAAATGTGTCTTATCACAAAGAACAAGAATATATATGGTTTAGCAGTGGGGATCTGCATGGCTGGAGATATAAGTGGAGGGGTTGGAGCATGCCCTGTCGTTCCCAGGAAAGCCCAAGATTGTTATCCCTAAATGTGTCTCATCATAAGGACCAAGTATATATATGGTTTAGGGGTGGGAATCTGAACGGTTTCCAAGATATCCTTTCATGAAGTGGAAAGGAGAGGACTGGCCCCTGCGGACACACCTACAGTAGGTGTGCTAATAATAAGGAACAAGAACATATATGAATATGGGGTGGGGATTTAATGGTTTCTGAAATATATGGCCTTTTATGAAGTGGAAGGGCGGGGCACATTGCCTCAGCACAAAGAGACCCCCAAGTTGGTGTGACTGAATGAGTCTTATCATAAGGAACAAGAATATATATGGTTTAGGGGTGGGGATCTGAACTATTTCTGAGATATGTGGCTTTTAATGAAGTCAAGCGGTGGAGCAAGGCCCGGGCATGCCCCGGGGACTCACAAGCTGGTGTCAATGAATGTGCCTTATCATAAGGAAGATGAATATATATGGTTTAGGGGTGGGGCTCTGAACAGTTTCTGAGATATAAGGCCTTTTGTGAAGTGCAGGGGTGGGGCAAGGCCCAGGGAGACCCCCAGGTTGGTGTCAATGAAAGTGTCTTATCATAAGGTACAAGAATATATATGGTTTAGGGGTGGGGATCTGTAAGGTTTCCGAGATATTGTGATATTATGAAATGGAGGGGGTGGGGCATGGCCCGAGCACATCCCTGGGGACTCCCAGGTTGGTGTCACTGAATGTGTCTCATCATAATATACAAGAACATATATGGTTTAGGGGTGGGGATCTGAACAGTTTCTGAGATATATGGCCTTTTGTGAAGTGAAGGGGTGGAGCATGGCTCCGGCGCACCCCGGAAGACCCCCAATTTGGGGTCAATGAATGCGTCTTATCATAAGGAGCAAGAATATATATGGTTTAGGGGTGGGGATCTGTAAGGTTTCCGAGATATTGGGCCTTTTATGAAATGGAGGGGTGGGACATGGCCCCGGCGCATCCCGGGGGACCCCCAGTTTGATGTCACTGAATGCGTCTTATCATAAGGAACAAGAGTATATAGGGTTAAGGGGTGGGGATCTGAATGGCTTCCGAGATATTGGGCCTTTTATGAAGTGGAGGGGGTGGGGCATGGCCTCGGCACATCCCGGAGGACCTCCAGGTTGGTGTCACTGAATCCGTCTTATCAATAGGAACAAGAATATATATGGTTTAGGGGTGGGGATCTGTAAGGTTTCTGAGATATAAGTCATTTTATGAAGTACTGGGGGCGGGGCATGGCCCCGGCACAACCTACTGGACCCCCAGGTTGACATAACAGCATATGGCTGAGAGAAGTTTACTAAAGGAACATTTCTATGAAAGTTTTGTCAAAATATCTGCAAAGGCTTTGTAGTTAATGCCATTTTTCAATTTTCCCCATTATAAGTCTATGGAAAATCTAAGTTGCCATAGCAACCAAACTAAAGAGCCGAATTTCATAAAAAACACAAAACCTGTAAAGGCAAATATGGTGAATATTTCCATAAACTTTCAGCCTCATAGAGCATACGGTTTCTGAGGAGATGAATTTTTAAGTATTTTTTTTTCTATTTTTTCATTTTGGTTTCCATGGCAACCAATACAAATGAGCAGTAGGCCTAAAATCATATGGCAGATAGTAGATTGCCTAAGGAATATTTCTATGAAAGTTTTGTCAAAATATCTGCAGTCGCTTGGCAGTAAATGCCATTTTTCAATTTTCCCCATTATAAGTCTATGGGAGCTCTAAGTTGCTATAGCAACCAAACTAATGGGCCAATTTTCATAAAAAACACAAACTTTCAATCCCCCAGCCCAAGGATGCTACAGATAAAATTTGGGCTGAATCGGTCCAGTGGCTTCAGAGAAGAAGATGTTTGAAAGTGTTGACGTCAGACGACGACGACAACGACAACGACGACAACGACGACGACGACGACGACGACGCCGGACAACTGCCTATCCTATAAGCTCCCCCGGAGCCTTCGGCTCTGGTGAGCTAAAAATATCACAAATTTCATCAGAAAAGTAACCATTTCGGAAAAATGAATGAATATACTATGCCACACAGGTCTGTTATCGTAATCAATCCTCCTAATGCCTAGGCCCCTGCCCCTAGGGGCTTGAAGAAATATATGGGCTGCATGATGCTTCCATGCAGAGCTGAATCCGGCCCGCACACTAGTACTGGTAAACCGCTTAGAGGATCTAAGCCTGTCCAGGAACTGCAGTGCGAGGCGGACAGTCCATGCTAATAAACCCTATTAGTTTCATTGGGCGACAGGGCTTGAGATGTCATTTCATCTCAATGTCGGGTAAAAGTTCCACAAAATTGGAAGCAATGTCTCCAAAATGACCTTTACAGTGTTGACGGGGATGTTAAGCCTCAAATCAACCAACCAACCTCCTAATGCCAAAGCAAGAAAAAATGACCACAGGCATAGTATTCATTACACTTATTACACCGTTTATTACATAAGTGTTCAACACAAACTATCTGCAGCAAAATGAAAGTCTGAAAATAAAGCATTTGCTTTTACTTGTCATAGGGGAAGAATTTGCTCCTCTTGAGAGGGAATTCGCTTCCCTTTAACCTTTACCTTGCTGAATATTCATTTAAGCCATGCCCATTTCTGTCTATCAACCAATCAAACTGCTTGAAGTAATTTATTGCTACAGATTCATAAACTGAATGCCAAACAGTGTAGATCCTGCTCAGATGGCTTCTTCAGAAGCCATCTGATCTGGATCTACACTGTTTGTAAAGATAGGGGCTGTCGTGAACAGCAAGATAAACGGTTAAGAGTAGCCCCCTCTTGAAACTAGACAAAGTGCCCAGTGGGGCACGTATACCCCCGGCCAGGGCCATCGCCTCAGCTGAAACAAGAACTACAAAGGGAAATAACTCTAAAAGGCCTGACCCCTTGGCCCTTATTTTCTTTCCCACAATACAAGTAGTTATACTGATCATGTGTGCAAAATTTCAAGTTTCTATGTGAAGCAGATCCTGAGATATCTTTGACACAAAATAATTGTTTACGGACACACAGACAGACGGAAAAGACAAAAACTATATACCCCCATTGCATACTTCGTATGCCGGGGGTATAAAAAGATTTTTTCCCTATATTCTCTTGTTGTGTGTAAAAAAAATTTTCTTGCTACACAATTGCAGACTTATCTACCGTAATGATCCTAAGTATCGGGACACATAGGCCGAAGCAAACCGTAAGGACCCAAATCAGACTGCTCCTGAAGCAGTCCGATCTGGGTCTACACTATTTGCCATGGTCTGCACTTTTTGGACTCATTGCTGGATCAAGAAACAAATTTGCTAAAATTTTAGGAGAATTACAGCAAGTCCTGAAGGTGTCCGAATTTTTAGGATTTTAATGGTAAGTCTACACTGGGCATACATGATATAATACCCTTTCATTTGACATTGTTCATTTAAATGAGATTCACTATAATATGATAATTTTTGTCGCTACTTTAGCTATGTGAATAAAATTGTGAAGAAAATATATTTAAAGCTAATGGTATTTATGCTCAAAATTCTAAAGAGTTTTTCAATAAAGGATTTATTATACTACAGAGGCTAACTACTGATTATAATATGCTGAAAAAAAAAAACTATAAATGGATATTGCATCTTCTATATATTCTATATCTGGAGTTTATTCAATGGGGGTTGTGTCGTCACTATGATTAACCACCAAATACAAAAGAAAGTCTCTTTTTACCCATTCACAAAATATTAAACCTTACCTGGAACAAGTTCAGTGTCAATATTTTGAACTCAGTTAAGCATCCCCTGCTCATAAAATTTAGAATTCACAAGAAATCTTACCTTATGTGGTTCAATGTTCTCTTTCAAAGATGCTAGGCATCCAGAAGTGGGCACATAGTGAACAGCATCCATATACAGTGCGCAGGAAAGACTGAGTAGCCAGTGAAGAGGCTGAGTATACTGTATTTACCCTAAATATCATTACAATAACTCACCCGTGCGACATAGTGCATTTTTTACATCTCCAAAATGCCTACTAATCTGATGAAAATCCTTAATATTTTTCTTATAAATGCCCCAAACATAGTTTGTGGGTGCTCATTAGAACCGCCTCAATGAGGCGGTTCTAACGAGTACCCACAACCTATGTCTTCGAACAGAAATAAGAAAAATAATGTTTACCCCCGTAAACCCCAGTTTTCTCTATATGAAGTGGGGTTTAGCGGGGTCTTCATTTCACAGATTTGTTAATGTAATGTTCAGACACTTCAAATGTTTACCATACTTATTCTAAAATTTGATTATTTGTTTCAGTTGGTTTTACGTCCCCGTCAACAAATTTAGGTCATTTTGGAGAAGTTGGTTTTGATATTGTGGGACTTTCACCCCACACTGAGATGAAATGACATCTCAAGCCCTACCACCCATAGAGAACATTAGGATTTAAGGGTCCGATTCACATCACTTTTCCTGGGAAGGTCTAGACCGAAGTGGTTTACCAGTACTCAAGTTCAGTCGGTTTCAGCTCTGCGCAGAAACACCATGCAGCCCAAGGGTGCATGTGATTAGTTATAATGTTGTTAACCCTTGTTCTGCTGAATATTTAAATATGCCACACCCACTACTGATTATCAACCAATCAGATTACTTGATGCAAGTTACTGCAACAAATTCACAATTTGAATGGCAAACAATGTAAATCCTGATCAGATGGCTTCTTCAGAAGCCGTCTGATCTGGATCTACATTGTTTGAAAGATAAGGCATATCTGGGCTCAGCAGGACAAGGGTTAAACATGGATTCTATACCAATACTTTTTGCTGAAAAAAAATGTGAGTAGCTTTTGAAAATGCAAAAGCTACTCCCATTTTTTCAGCAAAAATACCAGAGTATTAGTTACATTATATTGTACTTTGCTAAAACATTTAACCCTTGTTCTGCTGAATATTTAAATATGCCACACCCACTACTGAATATCAACCAATCAGATTACTTGATGCAAATTATTGCAACAAATTCACAATCTGAATGACAAACAATGTAGATCCTGATCAGATGGCTTCTTCAGAAGACAAGGGTTAACATTTTGGTCACTAACAAAATCTTCAAGCTAACAATGCTTTAAACAACTGGGCTTTGAACAACCTGGGAACAGTTATTTAAAACCTTGTTAGCTTAAAGAGCTTGTTGGTGGTCAAATCATTAACTGTTCTATCAAGTAAAATACTAAAGATTTTGGTATCTGTTGCTGAAAAAATGTGAGTAGCTTTTGCATATGCAAAACCTACTCACTTTTTTCAGCAAAAATATTAGTTTTGTTTCATTTGAGGTTTAACATCCCCGTCAACACTGTATAGGTCATTTTGGAGATGCTGCTTCCAATTTTGTTGGACTTTTACCCGACACCGAGATGAAATGACATCTCAAGCCCTGTCGCCCGATAAAATCAATAGGTTTATAAGCATGGATTGGCCGACTCGCAGGCTTGCCTGGACAGGCTTAGATCCTGTAAGTGGTTTACCAGTACTCTTGTGTGGGTTGGTTTCAGCTCTGCATGGAAGCATCATGCAGCCCATCTATTTCTTCAAGCCCCGATGTTAGTTTTGAATAACTGACCCAATATTTACTAATTTCTGGTACTGAACTACTGAATCTCACTTACCTCATACTGTCAAATCACAAAGTAACGTCAGCCACGACCAACGAAAAATATGTTTTGGAATATCCTCAGTTAAGACTGTATGTGAACCAACTCAGTTAGAATACAGCCTTCTGTCTGCATACAAAAGTGTCTTAGTGCACGAAAAAGCTCTGGGTCAAAGCCTTCCAAAGATCTGCACGATAGTGGGTTGGATGAAATGACAGGCACATATTGCAGTCTTTGCTGGGCTCACGTTCTAGGACATTTTTTGTGAGATGGTTGTCTGGGTTCCTAAGCCAAGAAAGTTAAGGTTTATCCATACCTTTGTTTGAAGTGACTCACAAGTCTTTTGAAACAATCTTTCTGGTAACACTGCAATCTACTGTGAAACTCTTACAGTCCTATGTGTGGTATGAAAATTTGGCTATTTGGATATTTTCATAAATTAACCCTAAAAGCACCATACATAACTCAAGTTACTTGTTGGCAACATTTTTTATTTGTTTTCTTCAGGGAAAATCAACCCCGACATTTCATGTAACTTGTCCGCCAGGTAGACATTCACATGAAACATTGTCGGATTTTCTCCAATTTGAAATAATTAACCCTTATCTTGCTGAATATTCATTTAAGCCACACCCATTTCTGTATATCAACCAATCAAATTACTTGATGTAATTAATTGCTACAAATTCATAAACTGAATGCCAAACAGTGTGGATCCTGATCAGATGGCTTCTTCAGAAGCCATCTGATCTGGATCGACACTGTTTGCAAAGATAGGGGTTGTCGTGAACAGCAAGATAAGGGTTAAAATGTCATAAGGAGTGCTACTTTGATCAACACTTTAAAATACATTTATCATTATATATTGTTATTGCGGTACATTTATTTGAACATAGAAAATTGGCAGCATTTCATTTTGATATTTCAGTCGTGACTGCTAATAGTCCATTAACGGAACTACCTTTGAATTATAAGAGTTTTACAGTAGACCATAAGAAAGTCAATTTTTAACATAACCAACTTTAAAAAAAATAAAACACTTGACCATACAAGGACTGTTCAAATATGAATTCAACTAAGCACATAAAAATGATTCCCTGATAGATTTCAATGAAAAAATTATTTTGTCCCCTCAAAGTATTCCCCTTTAACAGATATACAAACTTTCAGTCTTCTGATCCAATCATTGAATGCATTTTGGTAGTCTTTTCGAGGTATACTATGAAGGCACTGGAATATTGCAGCACCGAGGTGTTTGCGCTGTACAAATTTTCGACCAGAAAGGTATTTTTTCAGCCGCGGGAACAAAAAAAAGTCACACGGGGCAAGGTCAGGGGAATAAGTGGGGTGAGGGAGTTCAACAACCTTTTCCTGCTTCAGATAATCTTGCACAATGAACGCCTTGTGCGATGAGGCATTGTCATGTAGCAATCTGACATTGGCCAAACCAGTTGCGGGTCTTCGTTCTTTGAAATATTTCTTCAATTTTCGAAGAACTTTATTCTTGTAAAACTTCGCATTTACAGATTTGCCTTTAGGCACAGCAACCTGAATAGCAGGGCCCTGATTTGAAAAGAATATGGCATACATTACCTACTTGACGCTCATGGTCCGCTTTGCAATGCATGGTCTTTTGCAAAACTTTGTTGCCCATATTTTGTTCTGAATCTTTCGTTTTGGCTCAAAAAAGTGAACCCATGTCTCGTCACCTGTTAAGACATTAGCGAAAGACCGTGCAGTGTAATTTGGAAACTTTTTAAGCAACTTCTTGGCGCACTGAACGGTTGTCTTTTTCTACTCATCTGTCAACAGATGGGGAATCCATCTAGCACAGATCTTTCTCATTTTCAAATCCCGTTTCAGAATTGTATGCGCTGCTCCTAATGAGATGCCAACCATACTAGCTATTTGCCTAGTGGTGTATCGTGCATCGGTAGCAACTATTTCTTTCACTCTAGCAACCATCTTGGCAGATGTTGCTCTTTTCGGCCGACGATCATGTGGTGCATCTTCTGTTGAGCCTAGCCCACAGCTGAATTTCTTACACCAACGAAAAACTGTCAGAAAAGACATTTCATTATGCCCATAAACCGAACATATTTCATCAAAAAAGTCTTTGCACCGTATACCAAGAATACATCGATTCTTAATATAGGACCGTATTTCAACGGTGTACTCTGACTTTCTTCCAACCATGTTTTGTATTAGTATACAAGAGTAGACAGTGTTTATCGAACAATATACATGGCTAAAGTGCAGGGATTTTAACAGGTTTGGTATCAATGTACAGGTAAAATGTTTTTCTAGGCTGTGATATTTATTTCCAGGTAATTTTCGCATTAGTGCATGAGAAAACGTTCTACTTGCATTCATATTTGAACAGTCCTCGTAGCTCCAAATACAGGTGAGAAACGAGAAAAATTAAACTAGCATTTTCTTTAACACCCTTCAGAAACCTATGTTGTGGGTACTAGTTGGCATCATCTAATCAAGGCAATTCTAAGAAGTACCCACAACACAAATTTTGGTGAGGAGATAGGAAAAATTATCCTTTTAAGAAGTCATGAAAAACTGTATCTGAAAATGTCGTCTGTTTATGTCTTCTGTTGCATCTTCTTGCAAACTTTTCAAACCTATTTTTGCATAGAGGAGCAGTCTGATCTGGGTCCACACTGTTTGCAAAACTGTCTTTTAAAGCTACCAGCAGACGACAAAGCAGATGACAATTGTTGTGATTTGCATCTTACGCGTTAATTATCCTTGTTTTTCCCCCTTGATCTGACGCTATGTGCTTACCTCATGTTGTTTGATACTATATTTATGATGCAAAACCTCTTCTTCTAGATGGTCTTTCAAATCATGAAGCTGTTCCTCTTGCTAACCACACAAACAGTGGACACAATAAGTTCACAATATTAAACCATGCCATGTGTGCACAACAAGTTCACAAAAATGATCATTCTAACAGCTACTACTAGTATGGTTACAGTTAGCCAGGTAAAACACAGCTCCTATACTGCAATAACCAAGTACACCCATATGTGTTTCACAAATGGAACCTGGAACAAGGAAACTACCAAACCTCTTCCCCCAGCCCCCCACATCCTCCCTCTCATACTTTCCGTATGAGATGTTGCCTTTCCATGCGCTTGTGCATGCATGTTTGAAGGCTCACAGGTTGGAGACACAATCTTGTTATCCATGAACCTCTTATAACATTGTTCATTATAATACTATTTTAGCTATAACATGGTTTAAAGGTGGATCCCAAAAAAATGTGTAGATCACACACAGCCAAAAAATGTATAGATTATATAGAAACAGAAACAATACATTTTTTTGTTTGGTTTAGATACCACATGGTTGTTTAAAACGGTTTCTGCTTTGGCCCCCAATGATGCTCCAAACTCCATGGGATGGAAATCTCTGGCATGAGAGTACATGTAGTCTGAGACGAAGGTGTCATACTGATGTCTGAGATAACAAGACGCATGTATATTACATGTGTGTCAACAGTGGAAGTTTTGGAAAGACTTTCTGAATATACCTGAATGTACCGTTGCCATTTTACGAGTACTTCATAGCCCCTTTTTGATCAGTATTGCCAGAGCTGTGTTTAACTGCAGTTTTGAAGGAAAAAATATAAAACTATCATGCAGAGAACAAAACTGTTCTTTATAGTATTAATCTGTTCTCTAACTTTTCTCTGTTTCTGAACTTACCTCTAAGCATGTATTAGTAAGAGCTCCTACTAAATCTAGAAGTTATTATTAATCAAGAACAGTTTTGTTACTTTTTAAGGGGAATGGATACAACTTCAAGGGGGGCAACTCCTGCAAAAGTATTTTTGTCTCCCATATTCATAGGGGTCAACTCTTAAAGGAAAGAATTTGCTCCTGAGGAGCAAATTCTTTCCTTTAAGAGTAGACCCCTTTTTCAATGGGACAGAGCTTATGGAAAAGCAAACAGGAAGTCCCGAAAAGTTGTCTCCCTTTGAGAAATGGCAGGAAAACATGTCAGGTGTTCCCATTCCCCTTAATATGGCAAAGAAAGAAAGCAATGCTTAATAAAATCTAAGCAAACAGCTACAGCAAACTACAGTTGTTATATTAAGCCCAGGGAGTTTAACCCTAATCTTGCTGTTCACGACAACCCCTGTCTTTGCAAACAGTGTAGATCCAGATCAGATGGCTTCTGAAGAAGCCATCTGATCTGGATCTACACTGTTTGGCATTCAGTTTATGAATTTGTAGCAATAAATTACATCAAGTAATTTGATTGGTTGATAGACAGAAATGGGTGTGGCTTAAATGAATATTCAGCAAGATAAGGGTTAAGATTGATATCAGTCTTGAACATTGTATCATATGCCCTTCTTTTTTTTTTTTTTTTTTTTGGTTTGGGTTTTACGGCCCTTTCAAGATTATTTCACTCATATCAAGCCGATCGTTAATCAGAGGTGGGGGAAAATCAGAGTACCCGGATAAAAACCACCTGACCTTCCGTTGCAGAACTTGGGGTCTCACACGTGGTCCGAGCCAGGCTCGAACCTACGGCGGTGAGAGACCTAATGACTAAGAGTTAGCGCTCTTATCCACTAGGCCATATGCCATATGCCCTTCTGATTACATAGCTTCAGATAAGCTACTTTTTTCATCCGAAAAGTACTGCTGTTTTTTTTTTATTTCTGCACAAAAACATATTTGTGGGTACTCATTAGAGGCACCTTGCATAGAGAAAGACTCTGATCAGGCTATTTAGGTCACTTGATGACAGTGGGGATTGAACCTGGTACCTCATGATCTCGAGTCAGATGCTTTGCTTTACCATTGCACCATAGAGCAAACAACTGCCCTTCTTGAACCAGTGGAATGATGAGTATGACCATAGGAAGATTTCATGGAACCATCCCTATGAAAGAATGTTGCTGAGGCAATGGGGATAGAACCCATGACTGCCTGATCATTCGTCAGAAACACAACCTGCTGAACCAACGAGGCTGGCAGTCCGCCAGTATTATGAAAGTCCCAATATCAGTTGCAATTTTCAGCTCTAATTATAACTGCAATATATTTATTAACCCTTTTTGTATCAAATGGAATCTTCCTCCTTATATATGGCAGGAGTCCACTTCAAAATTTAGGGGTGACAGGTTGTGTTTTCTTTACAATTTATTTGGAAAATAACTCAATTTTTTGCAAATAGTGTTGCTGCATTCTGCCGCGTCTGATCTGGGCCTGCACTGTTTTCGAATTACCCATTTTGAGTTTCCGGTACAAAATGGGTTAATCTATATTTCCCCATTATCTCTTATATTTCTATAATAGCAAGGCATTGCCCACAACTTTTTTAAGATTTGTCCCAACAACCAGAGCTACTCAAGTCTTGCTATAAACTGCCAGACAGCACCAGCTCAGAGGAAACAAATAGCCCAATCTTCATGCTTAATTTGATTTAGAAACTCTCTTCTATAAAGCACAACTAAGCAGTACTAAGATGATCAAAGCATCGTTAACTTATTGAACTCCTTATTGGTCTCAATTAAATATTCTGCCAAGTACCGTATCTGATATGCTGGTATTTTTGCTTTAAAAATTGAGTAGCACAAATGCTACTCACCTTTTGTTTTTATTCAGATAAAATATTCATGTATTTGCCATATAATGTGATAAAAAAAGTAATGTCAACTATCGCCTTTGTTAACTCTGAATGGGCCCAGATGTTTTATTCTGGAACAACTTCCAATCTGTAGGTTACTTTTTATATCCCAAGCTGTCTGTGTGCTTAGATAACTATTGCTAATTTAATAAGATACTTCACATAAAGATACTGTTGCACATACTGCAGGAAAAAATCTGTTGCAGATGCCATTTGGCTAGCTTCACATTTTCTGTAGCCATTTTGAGTGTCACCAGTATTCAGAAAACATGTATTAGAACACACAAATTTCTATTGTCATGCTTTTTTCATTGTCTGTCTGCTTCCCATGATTACTTGCAACAGTTGCAACATTCTGTTCCAATCGTTTTCAGTAACCACAGTTAATTAATTTCATACAAATTTCATAAATTTTCATGGTCGCAAATTGCCAAAAGTGTTGGAGCCAATAATGTTTGACTGTACATTAACGCTTTGCATGCTGAGTATTTTATTCTGCAGACGAGATTTTACCTATTTTTTCCCAAAAAACAGGATTTGACATTTCATGCAAATTGTCTCCTATGGAGACAATTTGCATGAGATGTCAAGTCCTTTTTTCTGGGTTAAATAAGAAAAATATCAACAATTTGTCACCTGCTGACTTAGCCCAGGAAGTGGTAAAGATTAAAGAAATACTTGCTGTTTTTGGAACACTAGTGACACTTAAAACAGCTTTTGGCTCAATTGATATCTACCACAGAGTTTGCTTCCTGAATATATATAACCTACACTGTAAAGTATCTTCAGCAATGCTTTCTTCCCCCGAGTTCTAAGTTACTTGTCTCTAACCATGTCACCTATTACTTGTATGAAATCTATTGGGACACATTTTCCTCAGCAATCAGAGTAGACAGAGATCAGACACAGGAGCACTTTGATAAGGACACTGTTCTGTAATTCTACCAGCTGGATTTCTGGAAATCTGGCACCAATTAGGTAGGTGGTGGAGAAATCAGGCCCAGTTAGGTAGCTGGTGAAAAAATTAGGCACTAATTAGGTAGCTGGTGGTAAAATCTGGCCCAATTAGGTAGCTGACAGTAAAAAGCAGGCACAAATTATGTAGGTGGTGGTAAAAATCAGGCACTAATTAGGTAGCTGGTTGTAAAATCAGGCTCGGGTTGGGCAGCTGGTGGTAAAATCAGGCAACAGTTGGGCAGCTGGTGGTAAAATCTGCCACCTATTAGGTTGCTTGTGGTAAAATCTGCCACCATTTAGGTAGCTGGAGATAAACTCAGGAACTAATTAGGCAGCCAGTGGTAACCTTAACTTTTTTTGAGTTTCCTGATCACTGCCTTCACTTCTAATTTATAGAAAGAAAATGCCCAATACTGCGTTTGATTGCAATATTTTCTTGTGACATGGTTAAGTAAGGGTTCATCTGCAAGACTGAGTAAACCCAGGATAAATAAATGAGCCCAAACACGAGAAAAAGGCCCTTAGCAATCCCCTATTTATCTTCATCAAATGCACGCATGTACATGTAACCAACTTAAAGAGTTAGATGGATGATTTTTTAGATGAAGCTACATCATGATCTCATCATGATCTCCTCTACATTTTTGCTAGCAGCAAAGGCTCCAGCGAGGCTGCGCTTCAGCACAGTCTCGCCTGAGCCTTTGCTGGTCCCCTTCGTGATAAGAACCCTTTTGTCATGATCTGGCATAAAAAGACCTATAATAACTTTATAGTACAATATTGATACAATGTGTAGACTGATATCAACCCGAGGGAAAGATCATACACCCAACACCATACCATGGCAAACACATTCCAGAAAGAAATATACATATGTAAGAGTAGGTTTAGTCAGTCTTGCTTGAGTAAGACACAAAGACCCCTTTATAGCATCATAATGATCCGAAGTATTGAGCAAACAGTGCAGACCCAGATCAGACTGCTCCTGAAGGAGCAGTCTGATCAGGGTCTACACTGTTTGCCATTCCATCTGCACTTTTTGGACTCCCTGCTGGGTTGCTAAACAAATTAAAATTTATTTATTTAATTTTTAGGGGAACTACAGCAAGTCCTCAAGGAGTCTGAAATTTTATGACTTTTCCATTAACTTCGGGTAGAATTTGCTTTGAAGGGTGATCCCAAAAATAGGCAGTCTCCTAACATAAACCAAATAGCCTTCCCACTGTATATGAGCTGTCATACAAAAATCTGTTTTTGGACTTAGGAACACATATCAGCAGGTGCATCTGTGCAGTCTGATCAGCCTTCATAATGCTACTTATATGGGTAGGTTTTGGCCCATTATTTATTTGTTTTTCTTTACGAGATTTTTTGCCTCGACCCCCAGCAGTTGTGAATAAAGAGGGCTTTGTGTGTCTCTAATCTGAAGCATGTTACTGTCTGAAGTTTATCAGTGAAAGTTCTTCATCTTCAATCAATATTTTTTATATCTTTCAATATTTTTTACATTTAAAGTAAAATTTTTATACTAAAATTCCATTTGAAAACAGAAAATGCTTTAATTTTACAGTGGCAAGAAAAAAAGACTTGGGCAAATCATCAAAAGAGCACTAATGTTTTTTTTTTTGTTTTTTTTTTTCTGAAATGTCAAGACTTGTTCACAGACACTAATAACCTTCAAACATACACCTTCTGCAAAAAGGAAAAGGCGGTGCTAAAATACATGAAGTGATTAAACATCGACTGGCACTGGGGGACATGCTGCCTTCCTGACCTCGTGTCGCTGAATTTCCGAGCTGTGAAAATGTTTTTCCTCCTTCATTATATCTTTGTAGGCTTTCATCTGCTCGTCGTGCTAAGACAGAGAAATGTGATTAGACACAGAACAAAATACGAATGAACAGGTAACTGCGAGTACAAATGTCAATGAGACAAGCTTTAGCCTTAAGCATCATGGGTTGTGATGAATTCAGATCCATGACTTTGCAGTGTAACTTCAATGACTGGAAACACTGATAGCTTGTTAACCACAGGCATTTCCTTAGCCCCCATGGTCGAGTGGTTACGCTACTCGCCTTGTAAATGAGGGGTCGCAGGTTTGATCCCTGGCTTCTCCAGACTTTCGGATGAGTCCTTAAACTGAGGTCCTGTCTCCGTATGACCTTAGCTGTTGGTGCGATGTAAAACTGAAACACTCACAGCCATTTCCAACTTGGTTTAGAGTCCCTAAGAATTTTCCCTATGACATCAGGTATCAATACACCGTAATGATCCTAAGTATTGGGACAGACAGGCATAAGCAAACAGTAAATACCCAGCTCAGACTGCTCCTGAAGGAGCATTCTGGTCAGGGTCTACACTGTTTGCCACTTCGTCAGTACCTTTTGGACTCTTGCTGGATCATGAAACAAATTTGTCAAAATTTTAGGAGAATTACGGCAAGTCCTTAAGGTGTCAATTTTTTTTAGGATTTTTAAGGTATTTCGGATAATTTGGCAGGCTTTATTTCATCTTGAAAATGTATGTTGTGTGTACTCATTAGAATTGCCTCACTGAGGCAATTCTAATGAGAACACACAACATACCATTATTTTATGGAAGACCTTAAAGATATCTCTTAATAATCTCCACTATGCCTCCTGAGCTGGCCTATAATTAACCCCCTGTTCTTCTAACTACCCATATGTCCAACAAATTGTCATGGTCGAAAAGGTGTTTTGAGTCACTGAAGTTTAACTGCAATCCTGTCATGGTCGAAAAGGTGTTTTGAGTCACTGAAGTTAAACTGCAATCCTATTCCAATAATAATGGTACCTCAGTGATGAGCAGAGCAAATCAAATACTTCAGATGATCAAATGAAGGCAGATTAGGCTAAACCTTTACCTGCCAATCAAGACATTTGCAGACATCATTTTCAAATATTGTTTGGTTGTTTGTTTATTACTCTTCCAAAAGCTACTGCTTTTGTCAACGTTACTATCCCGAAATTGTACAATTATTGCTGTGCTATTCTTGATGTTGTGACATCAGACTGATGTGTAAAGTGGGCAATCTGGGGCCAGTTGTTCAAAACTAACGACATTGTTAGTTAACATATCGTTAAAACTTTGATTATTTATTATGGCAAATATGCTAATATTTTTGCTGAAAAAATGTGTGCAGCTTTTGCATTCGCAAAAGCTGCTCACATTTTTTTTCAGCAAAAATACCAAAATTTTAAATATTAAACTTGCTTGAACAGTTAACAATATGACCACTAACGAGCTCGTGAAGCTAACGATGCTTTGAACAACTGGACCCTGTTTGTTAGTTTGCTTGAGGTTTTACATCTCCGTCAACACATTTTGGAGACAGTGCTTCCGATTTTGTAGGGCTTTTACAGACATTGAGATGAAATGACATCTCAAGCCCTACAACAGATAGAAACCACTAGGATTTAAGGAGCGGTCCGACTCGCATCACTTTTCCTGGACAGGCTTAGCCCTGAGCGCTTTACCAGTACTCAGGTTCGGTCGGTGGAACCACCATGCAGCCCAATCTATTTCTCCAAGCCGCAATGGGGATGGGGTGGGTTGGGGGGTTGTGAGGGCAATCCATTAAACATGGACTTGGCTTATACGCTGGGACATTGCCAAGCAGTATAGAGCCAGATCACAAGTCACAAAATGCAGCATCTGATCAGGGGCTACACTGTTATAGCAAACACAAACCAGAGTTTACAAATCCCTTGTAAAATAAGGTGGAAAATATTCCAGATTTATCCTTTCCCTTTAAAGGAACAGCAAAAACTGATTTCACAATGAGAAACTTTTTTTTTTCAAATTCATTGCAAACATTAAACATTAAATAACATATCAAACTTAACATGCATAGCAGAATTTTATCAATGACAAATAACTTGACCCAGTTGTTCACAGAACCCTTAGTTTAAGGAGCTTGTTAGTGGGCAAAATATCTAATACTTTGGGTGGGTTTGCTGAAAAAAAAAATGAGTGAAGCTTTTGCATTTAACCCTTTTTGTACCAAACGGGATCTTCCTCCATATATATAGCAGGCGTCCATTTCAAAATTTAGGGTATCAGGTTGTGTTTTATTCAAAATTGATTAAGAAAATAGCTGAACTTTTTGCAAACAGTGTAGGCCCTGATCAGATGCCGCATTTGCGGCGTCTGATCTGGGCCTGCACTTTTTGCCAGGGTACCCGTTTTGGGGTTTCTGGTACTAAATGGGTTTAACAATATTTTTTTCAGCAAAAATATCAGTGTATATGACATTTATGCTAACATTTAGCATTGTTACTTTGGAACAACTTGGTCTTTGACAATTATTCTTAGCAAACAAGTCATGCCTTAGTAAAAACACAAAGATAAAAGTTTTCTCAACGTGAAACATTGCTTTTTCATCCCACAGTTACAGTTCTATCAGTAAGCATTTGATTTACCCTGCATCAGACAAACATGTTAGACCTTCTTGAATCCTACTCAGCTGAGAAATACAATGTTACTGGAATAATGAAATTATATAGTTTAAAGTGAATATTTTTAGTTGTTGTTCTGTCAGGGCCCAGTTGTTCAAAGCTAACAATGTCATTAAAACTAACAATGTCAATTATTAACATATCGTAAAAACTAACGAAATATCGCAAATATTCACATATTTTTGCTGCAAAAATGTGAGTAGCTTTTGTGCAAAAGCTACTTACATTTGTGCAACAAAAATACCAGAGTATTAGGTACTGTACTTGCTAGAATTTTTGCCATTAATGAGCTCGTTCAGCTAACAATACTTTGAACAACTGGACTAGTGTTTAACAGACCTGACAATGGACATACATAGGCATAGGGCCTATTTCATATACAAGTATTACACATAATGTCCATAATGTAAAATATTTGCAACTAGAAATGCGTCCATAGGACACGGATGCCCCCGCCCGAAAATATGTCTATGTTCGTATTCATCCAAAGAAAGTTATTGACAGTGTTTAAGTTTTGGACCCTTTTTATGCCATTTGACCGCCAAGTATGACCTTGGAGGTACGGATCTGGGTTTGCATGTGACACATTGTCTCATGATGGTTAACATTTCTTCAAAATTATTTCAAAATCCATCCAAAAATAAGTAAGTTATTGGCTGCGTTTAAGTTTCGGACCCATTTTTTGACCTTTGACCTCCAAGTATGACCTTGACCTTGGAGGTACGGACCTGGGTTTTGCAGGTGACACATCGACTCATGATGGTTAACATTTCTCCAAAATAATTTCAAAATCCATCCAGAAATAAGAAAGTTATTGACTGCGTTTAAGTTTCGGACCCTTTTTTTGACCTTTGACCTCTAAGTATGACCTTGACCTTGGTGGTACGGACCTGGGTTTTGCACGTGACACGTCGTCTCATGATGGTTAACATTTCTGCCGAGTAATTTTAAAATCCATCAAGAAATAAGGAAGTTATTGACTGCGTTTAAGTTTCGGACGGACGGACGGACGGACGGACGCACGGACGGACACACGGACGAACGGACGGACGGACAGGGGCAACGCTATATGCCCTTTCCACCATTCTTCGAATGGCGGGGGCATAATAAAAAGACTGGTTGATTGGATTGCTGTTCAATGACCCAGTTGGGACTATTTAAGTCATGTTGAGGTCGTCAGTTTACCTGAACACCTGTTCCCTTGGCAAGTTTACGCACAGCAGTAAAACCAGTACAATGAACATTCTTTTGAGTCAGTGAGTGTTTGAGTTTTATGTCTCGCCAACAGCTAAGGTCATATGGAGACCGGACCTCGGTTTAAATATCGGAAAGTCTGGAGAAGCCTGGGATCGATCATGCGACCCCTGGTTTACAAGAAGAGTAGCATAACTACTACACCACAGAGGCTACTAAACATTCTTTTGAGATCAATGAAACAAAGAATGTTGTCAGAGCCAGTGGGGACTAAGCCCACACCCTCCTGATCAGGGTCTACACTGTTTTCCACTCATTCAGCTGAGCCATTCAGTGCAAAAAAGAGAAATCACCTCAATAATAGCATTTTCCATTACAAATTACAGGGGCTGCTCTTAAGGAAAGGATTTGCTCCCCCAGGGAGCAAAATCTTTCCTTTAAGAGTAGCCCCTATATCAGAGAAAAAATGATTTCTCATAGTTTTTTCCTGTTGTGAGTAATAATATTTTTGTTCAGGTTATATTGCAATCCCCCCCCCCCCTTAGGGGCTTGAAAAAAATATATATATATGGATCTAAGCTTGCCCAGGCAAAGTGGTGCGAATCGGCCCATCCATGCTTATAAGCCCTATTGGTTTCAATGGGCAACAGGGCTTGAGATATCATTTCATCCCACTGTCGGGTAAAAGTCCCACAAAATTGGAAGCAACGTTTCCAAAATGACCTTTACTGTGTTGACAGGGACGTTAAACCTCAAATCAAACAAACAAACGAATCAGGCTATATTTACTATATTTAAATGGGAAGTAACTGCAGCATTGGTCTGTTCAGGGAGCGAATACAATCCTTTCAAATATCAACTTCTTCTTTTAGATTCCAACAAAAACTCAAATTTTACAGCAAAATATAAAACCTACCAGTTTTCTGAAGTACTGTTCTTCATGAGCCGCCTCCATTTTACCAAAGGCACCACCGGCATCTCTGTCACAAAATCAAAATCAATGTTATAAAACAAAGGGAAACAACAATAAATAGCACGAGTTTCTTCCCTTCTCACAGTTCTCAATGGGCTGCTCACAAAAGAAAGAATTTACTCATAGACAGATTAGCCCCCACCCAAATAGATGGGCTGCATGATGCTTCCACCCAAAGCTGAAACCGACGTGCACACAAGTACTGGTAAACCACTTAGAGGATCTAAACCAGCCCAGGCAATGCTGTGCAAGTCGGCCTGTCCATGCTTATAAACCCTTTTGGTTTCATTGGGCGGCAGGGCTTGAGATGTCATTTCATCTCAATGTCGGGTACAAGTCCCACAAAATTGGTGTTGACGGGGACGTTAAACTTCAAATCAAACAAACAAAAACTCCTAGACTGAACAAATTCTTTCCTGTAATGTGCAAGAGAAGCTCATACAGTCAATCCTCTTTATACCGACATTCCTTATAATGGCAAAACTCGCTATAACGGCAATTTCAATTACTTTGCTAAAGGCTTAGCCTAGGTTTTGAGCGACGTGGGCTTCTCTCGGGTTGAAAATGCACAAATGGAGTCCATAGTCATAAAAGATTCTTGTATTCTAATACTCCAAGAAACAAATGTTATAGATATTTGTTAGAATCGCCTTACCACAGTGTAGGTCCTGATCAGATGGCTTCTTCAGAAGCCATCTGATCTGGATCTACACTGTTGTAAATTCTAACAAATGTATATAACATTTGTTTCTTGGAGTAATGATGGGGTAAAGGCCTTTTATTACCTCTCATACTCCTAACTGGGAGTCTTTATAACGGCAATTTTTTTAGCACGGCACAATATTAGAGAACAAATACTGTCTTTATAACAAAGTTCCTCTGTAACTAGACACCCAAATGAATAGTAAATTGAACTTAGACATTGCTAAAATTGTGTCTGTTTTGTAAAATTGGAGCTGAACAGCTCAGTCAACATTATTAATGGTCATGCCGAATCCACATTTCCTGGTCCTGACATTTTGCCGGTAACTGACAACAGCTCTTCTTTAATCAGCAGAAGGGAGACAAAAAGCACAGGCAATACGCATACTGATAAGACATGCTGCATGATACACCACCATGCAAGAATGTTACTTGACCCAGGATTGAATAGGGACCTCTGATCACCACTTCAATGTGTATCTCCTTGACCTTGACAGCTTTACAAAGCTTTCAAACTTTAAAGGTTAACAATTTACTCAATGTCCTGCTGAATGCATTAATTTAGCCACACCCATTTCTGACTAGCCAAGCAGTGAACAGTTGCCGATCAGACTGTGCAGATGCACTGGCTGATCTACATCTTTGTTGCTCACAAATGGCATAAAACTTGGTTTGTCAAAACATCACTTAGATTATAAATCCTGTACAATGTGTGTGTGTGTGAATTCGGGTTTAACGTCGCTTTCAACAATTTTTCAGTCATATCACGACGGTGTCTGGTTGCGACAGGGAGCTCAATGCTCACGTTTATAGTGCTGCCTCACTGAAGTATCATGTCCCAGACACATTACATGATACCACACCCAGTCACATTATCCTGACACTGGATCGACCAGTCCTAGCTCTTCCCCGTAAATCTGAGTGCCAAGCGAGGAGCAGCTAGTACCATTTTTAACGACTTTGGTATGTCGCGGCCCGGGATCGAACCCCAGACCTCCCGTTCCCCGGAGCGGACACTCTACTAAATACTGTACAAATCCTTTTAAATTTGGACACCACGAGACCTTGCGGTAATTCTAAAATTTTAACAAATTTGTTTCACCATCCAGCAATAAGTCCAAAAGGTGTAGATGGAATGGCAGGATCAGACTAATCCTTCAGGAGCAGTCTCACCTGGGTCTGCACCGTTTGCTTAGGCCTATATGTCACATGTACTTCGGATCATTGCAGTATTCTTTTCAAGAGTAAGTTATCAGTGAAAGATTGTTTTTTCTAGATTTCTTTTTCAATTTTGGTTTTACAGCTCTGTAAAGATTATTCTCTTATACTGAATCAATTGTTATTCGGAGGTGGGCATAAACCAGGGTACCTGGAGAAAAACCATGTGACATTTGGTTGTACAACTTATGGCCCATGCAGTGTGTTTCACTGCACTAATGAATGTGCCTATATTACCACAAACCATGTCCTACAGAATGTAATTCAGCCAATCAAACTGCTCTGCTTCCAAGCTCACCTGATAGTGCCACCTGCTCCACCACCCTGAAATTGACAAAATAAATACATCAAAACATGCAAACAAAACATGAGCTGTCCCACAAGACATCAAGATTCTTTAGACAGATGTACATTGTAACCAGAACACTTAGTGGGATGCAAACCAGGCCCCAAGGTCATAAAACTTTTTTCATGCTCAACTCAACTTAGCATAAAATTTGTAGTGCTCCGATACTGTGCTCGTAAAAATTGAAATACAAAGTTGGGCGATTTTCCTTTCTCATTTAGCAGAGAATGTTATTTGTCCTGTTCATCAATTTTAAAATGCCAACATTTGTTGGCATTTTCAAATTTATGAGCAGGACAAATTCACACTCCAGTAGTTGAGCATGAAAAAGTTTTATAACCTCGGGGCCAGGGCTCATCTGTTCAAGCATTTTAGCTTAAATGTCTGGCTGGTTTGTTTGTTTTATGTCCCCGTCATCACTATTGTCATTTTGGCGACTTTGCGTCAGATTTTGTGGGACTTTTACATGACATTGAGATGAAATGACTTCTTAAGCCCTACTGCCCAAATAAACCGCTTGGGTTAAAGGGACAGTCCAAATCACACCGCTTTACCTAGGCAGGTTTAGAACTTCTAAGCGGGTTACTAGTACTCAAAGTTGGGTCAGTTTCCTGAAGCACCATATGCAGCCCTGTTCTACGATATATAATGCAGCGGTATTTTTGCTGAAAAATATGTGACTACCTTTTGCAAGATTATTTTACTTATATAAAGTTGATAGTTAACACTTATCTTGGTGTTCACGACAACCCCTATCTTTGCAAACAGTGTAGATCCAGATCAGATGTCTTCTGAAGAAGCCATCTGATCCGGATCTACACTGTTTGGCATTCAGTTTATCAATTTGTAGCAATAAATTACATCAAGTAATTTGATTGGTTGATAGACTTGATAGACAGAAATGGGTGTGGCTTAAATGAATATTCAGCAAGATAAGGGTTAATAAGAAAAGTGAGGATAAAAACCACCTTAATTTCTGTTCAGAACTTAGCATCTAACATGACGTAAACCAGGGGAGGTGGTTCGACTAACCACCAAGTGCTGTCGGCTGTTTCTGAATCGCTGTAATAGGTCTCCATTATATGAGTGCAGTGGTGGGTGGGTGGGGACTAAAATACAGCCTATAAATTAAATTGATCCTCTCTGCACAATGGTCTTCACTTAATGGGAAGAATTTGCTCCCAAGGAGCGAATTCTTCCCTTTGAGAGTAGAAACCTGGGTGATTTTTTTTGATAAGAGAGACAAGAATATTTTGTACTTGTAAGAGCCATCTTCCCTAAGATGTACCAATTCCCCTTAAACCATTTTGTAGGAGTCCATTTCAAAGTTTAGGGGTGTCAGGTTGTGTTTTCTTCAAAATTTATTGGGAAAATCCTTGAAGTTTTTGCAAAAAGTGTAGGCCCTGATCAGATGCCGCACGCCACACAGGGATTTTCCTACCCTTCAGAATCAGGGTCCAGGGGCCGCTAGTTTGGGAAAAACAGCTCGCTAATATTTAAAGTTGGGAATTTAAATCAGCTGTAACTTTGTCAATTTCCGTTCAATTTTCATCAAAATGTAGCACAACATCAGAAATTGGGAATTTGTTATAAAATTTGGGAATATCTGTCTCTAAATTGGGAAAAATAGGGGCCGATTACTGGCCCTAAAATTGCACTAGGAAAATCCCTGCCACATTCTGTGGCGTCTTATCTGGGTCTCCACTGTTTGCCATTTTGGGTTTTATATTAGAAAACGGGTTAAGACTGCACAGGAGTTATGACTAGGTAGTAAAAATATAAGGCTGAACTTGAAATTTAGCTTCCTACCACCTACCACTGACAAGGTTGTGACTACTCACCTTTCCAGCGCCACTTCCATATTCTCCAGACATAGCTCTTGCCCTGTAATTATAGGTACATACTGTAAAAAATCTTTAACCCTTGTCCTGCTGAATATTCAGTTTAGACACACCCTATTCTGACTTTGAACCAATCAGATTACTTGATGTAATTTATTCTTACAAAGCCATAAACTTAATGTCAAACAGTGTAGATCCTGATCAGATGGCTTCTTCAGAAGCCATCTGATCTGGATCTACATTGTTTCCAAAGGTAGGGGTTGTCGTGAACAGCATGATAAGAGTTAACCCTTGTCCTGCTGAGCCTGGGTATGTCTTATCTTTCAAACAATGAAGATCCAGATCAGATGGCTTCTTCAGAAGCCATCTGATCAGGATCTTCATTGTTTGTCATTCAGCTCATGAATTTGTTGCAATAATTTGCATCAAGAAATCTGATAGGTTGATAATCAGTAGTGGGTGTGACATATATAACTAGAATACTGTCGATGGCGCGCCATCGCAAATCCCCACGTTTTCTACAGAGGGGCCAAGTACCGAAAACCCCTCACCCTGGGCCCTAATTTGACTCCATGGTCAAAATATTACCTGTATTATATTCTACTAATCATGCCCTTCAATTTCATATGCCACATGACTATGTTCCAAAAAACTTAAATTTTGACCCTTTGACCCCTCTCCCAGGGCCCCAATCTGACCCCAGGGTCAAAATTTTACTTGTAGTTTATTCTACCCATTATCCCCTTCGCATAGATATGCAACATGACTATGTTCTGAAAAACTTTAATTTTGACCCCCAACCCCCCCCAAGTCCGACCCCCAGGGCGTGACCTAGGGGTCACAGCCAAAATCCCGTTCAATATGTTTTACTTTTTTCATAACTAAGTACATGTGCAAAGTTTGGCATCAAAATCTTCAAAATTGACTTTGTAATTGAATTTTATTGATATTTGACCTTTTGACCCCTCCCCAGGGCCCCTGGGGGCGGGGACAAAAAAAATGTGCTCTTGCGCAAGCCATTCATGTAAGCAACTCGCCTACCAAATTTGGTTGAATTCCGGCTAACGGTTTAGGAGGAGATAGCCGGACAGACAGACGGACAGACGGACAGACAGACGGACGGAGGCGATAACAATATCCCCACTTTTTTTAAAAAACGTGGGGATAAATATTCAGCAGGTCAAGAGTTAAAATTAGGACACCTTGAGGACCTGCTGTAATTTTCCAAAAATTTTAACAAATTTGTTTTACTTTCAAGCAAGGAGTCCAAAAAGTGAAGACCGAATGGCAAACAGTGTAGACCCTGATCTTAGGAGCAGTCTGATGATGAAATGACATCTCTAGCCCTGTGGCCCAATGAAACCAATAGGGTTTATAAGCATGGAGGGGCCGATTCACACCGCTTTGCCTAGGCGGGCTTAGATCCTCTAGGCGGTTTACCAGTACACTGTAGATCCAATATATCACGGAGTTCGGGGTCCAAGTTCCGCTAGAGTGATATATCCAGATCGCGATATAATTCGCCGCGTTATTTTGCCAAGCCGCCAATACAAGTCGCGGTGAAAGTTTGCCAAGACTGCGAGACGCCGCTTACTCTCCTATACTTATCCACACCGGATAGCTGTCAGTAAAGCTATCGGCCATATTTCATCATTAAAGTAGGGTCAGAATAACTCAATAGTGGTATATACAACGAGGACTATGTCTACTAATTGACGTACAATCGAGACCAGCTTATAAACTACGCTTGAAAACCTGTGATCGTAGGAATGACAGTTAAGGAAGCCATTGTGGATTGGTTCCCTTTAATGGTTTTCTGTTCAGCCAAGGGGAATCACTCAATTATCCCAATCGCTAAGTCAGCAGGATTTGCATCCCTTTGCTTGTTGCGTCGGCTCTGTCATTGTGTGTGTGTTTTTTTTTTCATTATTATTATTTTATGATATGTTATTTATTTTTTAAATTATTATTTACTGCTGGGAAAGTATACATACATCTAGCACAAAACACCTAGCACAAAACAGAGGGCCAACATGGGGTCGACAGCGTTACGACGTTCAAGCATCGTGTTGCTGTCTGCCCGACGTTGCCGCGATATTCTTTGCTGATTGGGTAGTGGGTCCGGGGAAAGGGCTAGGAACTGGGTGTGTCAGGGACAAATACATGTACATCATAAGGCTACTCTTTTGTAATTATTTGTTGGTCCTGGAAAGGACTGGTTCAGTCTGGGTATGTGCCGGACGAAATTACTTCCTACAGAAAAATCGTGTCAGCGTTGTTTGCCTGCACGATCCTTATGATTGCAAGTTAAATAGACGACGTGTGGACATCGTAAATTGATTGATTATGTGCAGATGTACTCAATTATGACACTGATTATGAGAAGTGCGACAATTAACAATAATTGATTGGCGGGGGCCCCTGAGAAATACTCCATTAAATATTTATATAAAACTTGTTTTATTTATTATCCCCACGTTTTTTAAAAAAAGTGGGGATATTGTTATCGCCTCCGTCCGTCTGTCTGTCCGTCTGTCTGTCCGGCTATCTCCTCCTAAACCGTTAGCCGGAATTCAACCAAATTTGGTAGGCGAGTTGCTTACATGAATGGCTTGCGCAAGAGCACATTTTTTTTTGTCCCCGCCCCCAGGGGCCCTGGGGAGGGGTCAAAAGGTCAAATATCAATAAAATTCAATTACAAAGTCAATTTTGAAGATTTTGATGCCAGACTTTGCACATGTACTTAGTTATGAAAAAAGTAAAACATATTGAACGGGATTTTGGCTGTGACCCCTAGGTCACGCCCTGGGGGTCGGACTTGGGGGGGGGGTTGGGGGTCAAAATTAAAGTTTTTCAGAACATAGTCATGTTGCATATCTATGCGAAGGGGATAATGGGTAGAATAAACTACAAGTAAAATTTTGACCCTGGGGTCAGATTGGGGCCCTGGGAGAGGGGTCAAAGGGTCAAAATTTAAGTTTTTTGGAACATAGTCATGTGGCATATGAAATTGAAGGGCATGATTAGTAGAATATAATACAGGTAATATTTTGACCATGGAGTCAAATTAGGGCCCAGGGTGAGGGGTTTTCGGTACTTGGCCCCTCTGTAGAAAACGTGGGGATTTGCGATGGCGCGCCATCGACAGTATTCTAGTTTAGTCTTGTAGCCCTATTTAGTTGGTCCCTATTTCATAGGTAACTTCAATTTGATTGTTTGTTTGGTTATATAATTGTAACGGTTATGGATATATACCACTTCTACAGCCTTGCTGTAAGAGCCGGCTCTTTTAGCGACGCGGGTAGAGTGGTTGGCTTATTCACGAAGTTAAGCAACGGAGCTTGCGGTTAGTACCTGGATGGGTTACCGCGTTGCTTGACTTCGTGGACGACCCGGTACACGCTACATTGGTGGCAGCGGTGGGATGGAAACAGTGCCGCTGGTTTGTTACATAGACTTCGCCCTCGAGTTTAGCCTTGTGAGGCATGTGTGACTTCGGGACTAAGTCAAGAGATGAGGGGAAGAAATGTAACGGTTATGGATATATACCACTTCTACAGCTTTGCTGTAGGAGCCGGCTCTTTTAGCGACGCGGGTAGAGTGGTTGGCTTATTCACGAAGTTAAGCAATGGAGCTTGCGGTTAGTACCTGGATGGGTAACCGCGTTGCTTGACTTCGTGGACGACCCGGTACACGCTACATAATTATCATACCCAAGTGAACAATAGATAATTGGCCCAATCAGCCAATTATGTGGCGAGTTTGTATAGGCAGAGTTGGTCATGTTTTGAGTTTATTATGTGCAGAGTTTGTCATGTGCTGAGTTTGCTTTGTGCCGAGTTGTCCAAGAATCAAGTATATATGCCTTAACCCTTTACCACTCAGAAAATTATCCAATACAGCATCTTAACAGAACACTGATATAGGTAAATCAATAACCAATAGTCCATATATGGCTGATAGGCCTGACAGTCTTATCTGAACAGAGATATTGGCATTTTTGTGTGATTTTCACCCTTATGTTACAAAAATGATTATTTTAGTATTTTCTGTACATTTGACAATATTTATGTAAATGTAAAGTTTCTAGGAAATTAAATTTTCTTTCCAATGGTACTAAATTTATTATAGTTTCTCTTTGCGTTTTGAAAATATGAAGTGTCAAAGTAAGCAAAATATTTTCGTTAGCAAAAATTTCTGTTTTGGGTTGGTCAGAGAAAGTATTTTTAACCACCATAGCCCCAGAAAAGAGGAGGTATCCACGTATTATTTTTTTTTATTTCCGCACAAAAACGTATTTGTAGGTAATCATTAGGGCATGTCACTGAGGGTCTTCCAACAAGTTTCCATAACATACTTTTTATGCAGAAATAAGATCATGTTCATAAGTCTGTGAAATGAACATCTATCTGAACCAGGTATACATTATTTTACTTATTTCTGCACCAAGACCAAGGTTGTGGGTACTCGTTACAACTGCCTCAATCGGCACCCACGACCTATGTTCTGAGTATAAATAAGAAAAATATAAAAGTTTTCAATGGAAAAGTAGCCATTTTGGAGAAATTAAAGAATGTGCTATGACACATGGGTGTGTTTTGTTTATGAAAAAATCAGTACTTTTGCATAAGATTAAAATAACTATTACAGCCTATCTATCCTTTTTTGAACCCCCATCCCCAACTTTACCTTTTTTTTTTTTTAATAAATGTATCAACCAGCCCATAGCCAGCTCACCCCAAAGAGCCGTCTCTGTAATTTTTTTTTTTTATATAAATAAGATTTGTTTGTTTGATTAGAGGTATAACATCCCCATCAACACTATTTAGGACATTTTGGAGATATTGCTTCCAATTTGGTGGGACTTTTACCCAACACTGAGGTGCAATGACATCTGATGCGCATGGTCATTGTACAGCGTCTGGTCTGGGTCTGTGCCATCGCATGTGCTGTCTACAACCCTGTAGACCCTGATCAGACGCCTTATAATATTTGTCTGTGCTCTGATACCGATCTGCACTGTTTGAACCTTTGTGTTCTGTCTATTGTCATACAGACTAACGGGTGGATGACGTCAGGTTGATAGCTACTGGTCTGGGTCTGTGCCGTCTACAATCCTGTAGACCCTGATCGGATGCCTTATAATAATTTTCTGGGCTCTGATCCCGAACTGCGCTGTTTGCACCTTTGTGTTCTGTCTATAGTTATACACACAGACGGGTGGATGATGCCAGGCTGATCGCTATATCCCCCGAACATGTTCAGACTAGGGATAAAAAACACCACCGTCGGCAATGAGTCCCTGATCAGACGCCGCATTACCTTTGTGCAGCGTCTTGTCCGGGTCTGTGCCGACCCATATGCCGTCTACAAACCTGTAGACCCTCATCAGACGCCGTTTAATAATTGTTAAAGTCTGATTCGAATCTGCATTGCTTGCATCTGTCTGTTGTGTCTACGGACGGACGGACATGTGAACGGATGCCAGACGCAATTTTGTTTGCGGACGGACGCCAGGCTGATTGTTATATCCCCGAACCTATTTGGTCAGGGGATAAAAAATAAAACGCACCGGCGGCGGTCAGACCATGATCAGACGTCGCATGGTCTGTGTAGTCGCATATGCCATCTTCAAACCTGTAGACCCTATCCAGACGCCTTATAATCATTGTATGGCGTCTGATTCAAATCTGCACTGTTTGCACCTTTGTGTTCTGTCTATTGTTATACAGACGGTTGAGTGGATGACGCCAGGCTGATCGCTATATCCCCCGAACATGTTCAGACTAGGGATAAAAACACCACCGTCGGCAATTAGTCCCTGATCAGACGCCGCATTATTGTTGTGTAGCGTCTTGTCCGGGTCTGCGCCGACCCATATGCCGTCTACAAACCTGTAGACCCTCATCGGACGCCGTTTAATAATTGTACAGGTCTGATTCTTATCTGCATTGCTTGCATCTGTCTGTTGTGTCTATGGACGAACGGACGGACATGTGAACGGACGCCAGACTCATAATTTTGTTTGCGGACGGACGGACGCCAGGCTGATAGTTATATCCCCGAACCTATTTGGTCAGGGGATAAGAATAAAACGCACCGGCGGCGGTCAGACCATGATCAGACGCCGCATGATCATTGTACAGCGTCTGGTCTGGGTCTGTGCCGTCGTATATTCCGTCTACAAACTTGTAGACCCTATCCAGACGCCGTATAATAATTGTATGGCGTCTGATTCAAATTTGCACTGTTTGCACCTTTGTGTTCTGTCTTTTGTTATACAGACGGTTGGGTGAATGACGCCACGCTGATCGCTATATCCCCCGAACCTGTTCAGACTAGGGTTAAAAAAACACCACTGTTGGCGATAAGACCCTGATCAGACGCCGCGTCGTTGCGCAACGTCTTGTCTGGGTCTGCGCCGTCTCAGATACCGTCTACATGCATGTAGACCATCATCAGACGCCGTTTAATAATTGTACATCTGATCCGGATCTGCATTGTTTTCATATGTCTATTGCGTCTACGGACGGACGTTTGAACGGACGCCAGGCTCCGAACCTGTTCAGACTAGGGATAAAAAACACCACCGTCGCCGATAAGACCCTGATCAGACGCCGCATAACCGTTGCGCAGCGTCTTGTCACTCATAATTTTGTGTCTACGAACGGGCGAATGAACGGACGCCAGGCTCCGAACCTGTTTAGACTAGGGATAAAAAAAACCACCGTCGCCGATAAGACCCTGATCAGACGCCACATAACCGTTGCGCAGCGTCTTGTCTGGGTCTGCGCCATCTCAGATGCCTTCTACAAACATGCTGACACTCATCAGACGCCGTTCAATAATAGTACGGCGTCTGATCCGAGTCTGCATTGTTTGCATCTGTCTGTTGTGTCTACGGACGGACGGACATTTGGACGGTCGCTATATCCTCCAAACCTATTCGGTCGCGGAAAATAAAATAAAATGAACCGTCGGCGGTTGGAGCTGAATCAGACGTCGCGGCAATAATTGTGGAGGGTCTGATCCGGGTGCCGTAGCATTATAAGGTCCAAAAACCTGAAGACCCTGATCATTGCATCTGTTTGTCTGTTAACGTGTCGGCGGTGAGACCCTGATCAGACGTCGCATATTTTTTTTTTTAGAAATTAATATTCATTAAAGGGGCTGAAACTATTGACCAATGAAAGGCCTTCTACCCATCTGTGGGTTTTATTGCCCTTCCGATGACCACTTGGGTACACTTTTGGGTACTGTTACGTAATTTATTGCGGCTCAAAGCTCGGCACGCTCCGGGTGGCATCCGCTGTATAAACATTCCTAGGGTATCATAATCCCCAATTAACTAATTATCTTGAACCATAAATCCCTTGAATCTAACTGATTATACAGCGCTAATTGTCTCTACCTAAATCATGCAAATCATGCGCGACCGACACACAAATATTGCGTCATTCAGTAACTCAACCCAGTAATTTTCCATTACGGTCAGGCAAGGTCATCGTGATTCAGTAGAAGAAACCCCTGGTGTGTTTGGTTGTAAATTACACAAAAACTTTGTATAGAAACATATTTGTTTTTTTCGCAAATATTGTTGGCAAAAGACCAAACTTAACATTAATAAACATCCGGCGTTTTTATATTTAGGAAAAAGGTAAAAATGACGCGATTGATTTTGAGACACGGGAAAACACGTATTTGTTCAAATGGCCGATATACGGGCAAATACGGATCGGAGTGGTAATGGATAGACACGTAAATATACGGGTCGGTGTGGTTATGGATAGATACGGGAAAACACGGGTCTGAGTGGTAAAGGGTTAATTATTTGTTTTGTTTGATTTGAGGTTTAACGTCCCCGTCAACACTGTAAAGGTCATTTTGGAGACGTTGCTTCCAATTTTGTGGGACTTTTACCCGACATTGAGATGAAATGACATCTCAATCCCTGTCGCCCAATGAAACCAAAAGGGTTTATTAGCATGGACGGTCCGCCTCGCACCGCGGTTCCTGGACAGGCTTAGATCCTCTAAGCGGTTTCCCAGTACTAGTGTGCGGGCCGGATTCAGCTCTGCGTGGAAGCATCATGCAGCCCATATATTTCTTCAAGCCCCTATGGGCGGGGGCGCTAAAGGGTTAATTAATTACAACCAAAATTTCTGGGCTGGAGCCGAGCGATGGTCTCCCCATTCACCGGCAACGTGGAATGGGGATACCACCGAACGGCTACGGTGTAGTGCCAGAATGGATTCGTTCCCTGGGACCCCACCAGCTGAATACCCGTGACACGGGGAAACTGGAAACAACAATAACAACCATAATTTCTGTATCGTATCCTACACAACATTGGTGATGTCGGTGATTTCCATGGCAATTCCCAGACCAAACCCGTCCCTACCAAACCAAACATGTCCAAATCCAACAAAGCCTACCCGATCACGTCTTTCCAAACCCTATCCAGTCATAAAGTGGTTGTTTCTGTCCTTCCAAGGGTGATTTCTGTGGTGATTTCTATAGGGTTCGCCGGCGTGACGTCACTGCCCGTAGCAACCGAGAGGCCGCCATTTTTTGAGGTGAAAACAATAACAGAGCGACCGGCAATTACCCTTTAGATCGCTATCAATTACATTGAATAAAATCGTTTTTTTTTAACCTGAAAATGCATGTTACTGTAAGTAAAAATGATTAAAAGTAAAGAATAACGAGGCGGGAAATTTCCATTTAGTGAAATAACAGCTGCCTGATAACCGATGTCTACGGACTAGTGACAAGTGTTGTGTATTCGGAGGTGTCATGGACTCGGGAAATATACTCTATCCAAGTGTCAAGGTAGGTTTGACATTCTGTTTATTGTCAAAATAACACAGATCAGATTGCTAAGAGGAGCTGTCTGATCTGAGTCCACACTGTTTGTCTGTAAAAAATTGTTGACTGCCGGTAGCTTTAAGTCATTTCTGCAAACAGTGTGGACCCAGATCAGACTGCTCATCTGATCTGGGTCCATACTGTTTGCATGTCATATGTCATTTCTGCAAATAGTGTGAACCCAGATCCGAGGTTATGCCAAGGCTAGGGGGACAGGCTAGTTTGTTAGTTCATTTACAAGGCACACATTCTAAAGACCTTGTTGTTGTTTTGACCTTTAGATCAGAAGCATTCATTTTAGGACCCCTGTTCATCTTCTTTAGTAAGGAGGTTTTTTTTTCTACACTTTAAAGTTAATTACAATCAATTTCTAAATTTAGTCACCCATCCAACACCTGTGGTGATGTTCCAAGGGATCGCCTCGGTAAGTGCAGAAATGTTGTTGAAAGGGAGAAATACGACACTAGTTCGTGCCGAATTCGTGTTGCTAGAGAGAAATCAACAGACAATTTTACCAATAGAAAGGACAATTTCAGTTCATTATCAACAAAGCATGACCCAAAGAATAATGTATTGTGAATCAATTATCTGTTATAAAATGTTCACTGCACATGTAAACATATTTTGATGTAGGAATCCAGTCTGAACCATCAGCGTTCTGGCGACTGCTGGCCCTTATCCACCGAGACCGTCTCTCTGGACGTTTTTCTCCATTTGGGAACTGATAGAATGATAGCTTTTTATCCAGTTGTAAATGATGATTTGTACAACCACCTGCACTACAGATTTTTGGCATGTTTTATCAAAATTGTAAGAAATATGCTAGTGACTTGGGTTTTATTTACACTATTTGCTTATTCAAAATGGCGTTTGTATTCACCCGCGTGCTCGTTGCTATCACGTGACAAACGAAAGTACCCGGATGACCGGCGAACCCTATAGATTTTTCGGTCTTTCCGGTGACCCCCATTTCTGAACAGAATTTTTTTCCCCATCCCATTTCCGAAATCTAAATGGATTATAAGAATTCTGTTCAACGCTTTGTGTTTTATTGTACTACATAAGTACTACTAGAAATATCCGCTAAGAACATCTGACAATATAATTTTACATTTTGACCTTTCCTACCCCACCCACTTACCCGCAAAGGCGATAAATAAATTTCCTAACTTATATCCTAAAACCGAAGGTGTCAGTGATAATTTAACACTATTATTCAATTGAATTAACTCATTTATTTAAGACTGTCAAGTGAACTTACCCAATAACGCGCAGGGAAAATGCAAAATTAGGAAGACGCAATGCCATTTCTTTTTTCAACAGACGCTTATCAAGGGGGATAATTCAGTGGAACCGGTGTCGATGTAGAGAAAAGCCAAAAAATTGGTGAACGCGCAGTTAAGCGTAAAATTTCAGAGGTAGAAAAAATATAGCTTTTACTGTCATTACACCTTAAATCTGACAATACTTTTTAAACAAATAATCCCAAAACAAGTCAGATCAGCATGATAAACAGTGTTTGCATGTAATCGGTGAAGTGGTGTTTTTGAATGTCCAGAATTTTATCTGGTGAAGGAATCATCATAATCATAGCCTTTTCACACTCAGCTCAGCTATAATGACTGTTACGAGGGATAATTTTCTGAATGTTAATATGGAAGGCATCGGATCATGGCCGCCTATAGATTAACATGCGTAGTCATTTACCTACTTGTCTACTTGGTTTATCCATTATTATAATATGCCTCTTTATGGGCTCCTACGTGGGCCGAAAATTCGCAATAAAATTCTTTTATCTTGTATTCCATAATATACAGGGAATTTTAAGAAAATCTTCTACTCTGAAACCGCAAGGCCCAGGTCTTTGATATTTGGTGGACCTCTATCAAAATCAAGTGGACCTCTATCAAAATTGTTCAAATTATAGCCCTAGGCTAGGAAATAGAAGTCAAGGCAATGAAAACATTTGAAATCTTCTTGTCTGAAAGGAGAAGGCCAAGGTCTTTGATAATTGACATGAAGCTTCGTCTTGATGATTTCTACCAAGATTGTTCAAATTCTCATTGGGAATTATTTCTCAGTGAGAAATATCATTCTTCTTTTTCATCGGGTGGGTTAAAACACTTTCATCTTTGCTTTTAAACAGTAACTGACCGGTAATGCTCATGTCTGTATCTAGGCTGTGCCTAAGTTCATATAAGTGTATGTTAAACCAAAGGGCCCCAGGGTGGGGCATTTTTGGCCCTAGGTCTATAATTTGAACAATATTGGTAGAGGTTCAGTAGATGAAGCTTCATACCAAATATCAAAGACCCGGGCCTTATGGTTTCAGAGATGTAGATTTTTAAATGTTTTCTCTATATATGCCTACAAAACCAAAGGGCCCCGGGGTGAGGGGCATTTTTGGCTCTAGGGCTATAATTTGAATAATGTTGATAGAGGTTCACTTGCTGAAGCTTCACGCTAAATACCAAAGACCTGGGCCGGGGTCTTGCGTTTTCAGAGAAGAAGATTTTTAAAGATTTTCCCTAGATATAAGCCTATGCAAAACCAAAAGCCCCTGGGGCGGGAACAATTTTGGCCCCAGGGGTATAATTTGAACAATCTTGGTAGCCGTCCATTAGATGAAGCTTCATACCAAATATCAAAGACCTGGGCCATGCAGATTCAGAGAAGAAGATTTTTAAAGATTTTCCCTATATAAGCCTTTGTAAAACCAAAGGCCCCCAGGGCGGGGGCATTTATTGCACTAGGCCTATAATTTGAACAATCTTGATAGAGGTTCACTAAATGAAGCATCACACCAAATATCAAAGAACTGGGCCTTGCGGTTTCAGAGAAGAAGATTATTAAAGATTTTCCCTATAAATCTATATAAAACCAAAGGGCCCTGGGTCGGGGGCATTTTGGCACTAGGGCTATAATTTGAACAGTCCTGGTAGAGGTCCACTAGATGAAGCTTCATACCAAATATTGAAGATGTGGGCCTTGTGGTTTCAGAGAAGAAGATTTTTTAAATATTTTCCCTATATAAGTGTATTAAAAAACCCAAGGGCCCCGGGGCGGGGGCATGTTTGGCCCTAGTGCTATAAATTGAACAATCTTGATAGAGGTCCACTAGTTGAACTTGAAGCTTCACACCAAATATCTTGCAGTTTCAGAGAAGAAGATATTTAAAGATTTTCCCTATATAAGCCTATGTAAAACCAAAGGCCCCAGGAGCGGAGGCTATAATTTGAACAATCTTGGTAGAGGTCAACTAGATGAAGCTTCATACCAAATATCAAAGGCCTGGGCCTTGTGGTTTCAGAGAAGATTTTTCAAGTTTTCATTGAAAAAAAAAAATCTATTTTTGGCTCCTGTGACCTAGATGTGCAACGGACCGGAACCATTTGAACAACTTTGAAAGGGGTCCAGATAAGAATCATTCCTGTGAAGTTTGGTCAAAATCTGATCAGTGTTTTAGGAGGAGATGTCGATTGAAGAATTGTTTACGGATGCACGCATGGACAACAGACGAAAAGTTATCACAAAAGCTCACCTTGTCACTATGTGACAGTAGAGCTAAAAAGGAAAGCTGTTGGTACTTGTTGGAACAGTCACAACATAGCATTTCACGGGTATCCATGACATCTTTTTCAAATAATAATAATAATAATAGGAGACTTTATTTTCAGAGGGTGACACATTTAGCAACAGCTAATCTTCCATGAGGCCCTCTATACTATCTAATACACCTATCAACAAATATTTAAAATTATCAAAGAACAATGTACACTCATACTCTAACATACATACTTAAACATCACTGACACAAAAGTAATGTCAAACAAAAAATTCTTTTTGCAAAACCCACACTTTATTCGTATGCACAGAATGTATATAGATATACATATTTATATACATTGGGACAGAAATGCCAAAGCAAACAGTGCAGGCCCAGATCAGACTCAGACTAAGGAGCAGTCTGATCTGAGTGTCTACACTGATTGCCATTTCGTCTGGACCTCTTGGACTCCTTGCTGGATTATGAAAAAAAATTGTTAAAATTTTAGGAGAATTACAACAAGTCCCCAAGGTGTCCAAATTTTTAGGACTTATTGTACACAGAATGCCAAACCAAAGGCTAAACACTGTAAATATTATGTACTGGTATAAATTTAAAGAAACATTGGATTTCATCCACTTAATACAAGTATTGTGGAAGGTATCAATGATTTCTAAATTTTTCAACCAGTCAGGTACGGTAAGTTGTTCCAAATGATGGGTCCTGAACACATTAAACTTTGTTTAAAAATCTATTTTTGACGTCTTATAGTCATTTACCTACTTATTCCATATGATCTCTAGTTCTGTGTGTCATTTCATCTCAATGTCTGGTAAAAGTCTCACAAAATTGGAAGTAACGTCTCCAAAATGACCTATACAGTGTTGGCCACAGTGTTGACAGGGACGTGAAACCTCAAATCAAACAAACAAACAAACAATTAATTACAGTATTCCTTATTAAATTTTGTTAACAAACAAAAACATAAGTTTACGGTACTTGTCAACCTCTTACCGGCCCCGATAGCTCAGATGGTAGAGTGTCCGCTCCGGGGAACGGGAGGTCACGGGTTCAATCCCAGGCCGCGACATACCAAAGTCTTTAAGAATGGTACTAGCTGCTCCTCGCTTGGCACTCAGATTTACGGGGTAGAGCTAGGACTGGTCGACCCAGTGTCAGGATAATGTGACTGGGTGTGGTATCATGTAATGTGTCTGGGACATGATACTTCAGTGAGGCAGCACTATAAAAGTGAGCGTTGAGCTCCGTCGCAACCAAACACCGTCGTGATATGTCTGAAAAATTGTTGAAAGCGACGTTAAACCCGAATTCACACACACACTTGTCAACCTCATCATGCACTGCGACCATGGTTATTTTGAATTGCCCCTTAACCCTTATCTTGCTGTTCACGACATTCCCTATCTTTGGAAACAGTGTAGATCCAGATCAGATGGCTTCTGAAGAAGCCATCTGATCAGGATCTACACTGTTTGATGGGTGACATGAAACACTACAAAACACCACAAAACACTACAAAACACCACAAAACACCACAACAAAACACATCACAAACTTAATTTTGTTCAGATGATCTGAATCACAGGATATCATACATACTTACATTGCCTGGCTCGGTAGCTCAGTCAGATGCACGTCTGACTGGTGATCAGGAGGACCTGGGTTCCATACCTGCAGGGGTCGGCAAAATTCTTTTGTGGAGATTGATCATAAAGTCTTTTCTATGGTCAGTCTCTCCCTTCCACTGATTCAAGAAGGGCAGTTGTCAATTTCTGGCGAAAGAATGTGCGATGTACTGGTTCACTGCTTACCTGTAAACCTGCACTGGAAAAGTGAGGACAGTTAAACTTACTGGCTCAAATATTGGCCCTTACCATGCAGAGCTGAAACTGCCCCCACATGAGCACTGGTAGACAGAGCCTCTCCAGGCAAAGTGGTACAAGTGAGCCCATCCAGTTCATATAAGCCCTATTGGTTTCTCTGCAAGGCTGGGCTTCAGATATTTGTTCTTGTTGGCAGGGAAAAGTCCCAAAAATTTTAAGCAATGTCTCCAAAATGACCTAAATAATGTTGAAGGGGACATTAAATTACAATCACCGCATGAGTACCGGTAATCCGCTTAGAATATCTAAGCCTGCCCAGGAAAATTGCTGCGAGTCGGCCCGTCCATGCTTATAAACCCTATTGGTTTCATTGGGCGGCAGGGATTGAGTTGTCATTTCATCTCAATGTCAGGTAAAAGTCCCACAGAATTGGAAGCAACATCTCCAAAATGACCTAAATAGTGTTGATGGGGACGTTAAACCACAAATCAAACAAACAAACAAAAAATTTCAATAAATTACGATTAATTAAATTTAAAATGTATTAAGATTGTGTTCACATTAGGACACATAACCAGATTCATTTGTAAGTAATAGCCATAGTGCATGATAATGGCATTTAAGTATAAGCAGGTCCAGGAGATATGTCTCAAGGGAGCAATGTAGAACATATGGATCTTTTGTCTTTAAAACTAAGATAAACATTTTAACTGATGGCCTTTATCGCTTTGTGATGTGTTTTGTAGTGTTTTGTGGTGTTTTGTGGTGTTTTGTAGTGTTTCATGTCTCCCCTGTTTGACATAAAAATTATGGCTTTGTATGAATAAATTACATCAAGTAATCTGATTGGTTCAAAGTCAGAAAAGATTGTGGCTAAACTGAATATTCAGCAAGAGAAGGGTTAAAATCTAATATCTAACAGCTGCTTCAGCAGCACCAGTAAGTTATATACATAGATAACAATGCTCATGATCGCCCCGCCCATCGGGGCTTGGAGAAATAGATGGGATGCATGGTGCTTCCACGCAGAGCTGAAACTGTCCACTCATGAGTACTGGTAAACTGCTTAGAAGGACTAAGCCTGCCCAGATTAAGTGGTGTGAGTCAGACTGCCCAATGCATAAATTTTTGGTTTCATTGGGCGACAGGGCTTGAGATGTCATTTCATCTCAATGTTGGGTAAAAGTCCCACAAAATTGGAAACAGTGTTTCCAAAATAACCTAAATAGTTTTGACGGGGACGTTAAACCTCAATTTAAACAAACAAAACAATGCTCATGTCCACATCTATGCTGTGCCTCAGTTCATGCGATTAAATCCTGATCAAGAATTAACGTTAGATTTACCGTAACTTCTTCAGTCAATGTGTAGTTTTTTTGCCTCATATTCACAAGCACCTCTTCTGATGAGGCCTCGCCACTTTGCTCTGTCCTGTGTAGTTCGTTCCCACGACAAATTTATTGAGAGAGGCTTTCAATTTGAGGGTGTCCTTGCAGCGCTTCTTCTGACCACTTCTTTTGCCCATTGCTACTTCTCCATAGAGAATTTTCTTTGGCAACAGTTCCTCGGGCATCCAGGTAACAAGGCCTGTCCATCTTAACTGTGCTAGTTTCAGAAGAGTATGTACACTTTGCATCCCGGCCCTTTTCAGGACTCCTATCTTGCCACTTAATGTTTAAGAGTTTTCTAAGATAGCTCTGTATGGAAGTAATTCAGTCTTTGGCATGTCATTGGTAAACTGTTGTTACGAGCCAGGCATAGCAGAAAGAAAAAGCAAACAAGCCTTTTGGAAAAATTTAACAAAATTTATTTACAATGAGTCTTTAACCTGTTGAAGTAAGAAAATTAAATGTACTTCACTCTGTTATGAAATATCCTTGAATGAATCTATTTTCCTTGATCCCACAGAATTCACAGTTCGAAATGAAATATAATATCCTTTAACAATCCAACACAGAATTTAGAAATAACTTTTCTTAAAAGCCCAAACATCAAACTCCAAAGTCTGACTCAAAGAGAAAAATCAAGCTCTTTTATAGACCCCAAGATTTCTCTAGAACCTTCCAGAGGGCTGTGGAATAAGATTAGGTAATTTTCTAAAAATAATGCAACCCTGAACTTTCGGGAAGATTCCAAAGTACTATTCCTTGTAAACAAGTTGTTTACAAAAATGAAATTAATCTGTGACTCATTTCTTTCCAGAAAGTTCTTTAAGAAGAATACCGGTAAGCATGATGTTATTAGGTCACCCAGTGGGGTGAAAGTGGGAATCAGAAAAATAAATTCTTATGCATAACACTGTCCATGTTTCATGTGATACAATAGTGTTGCATCATGGTAGCGCCACAACTCTGTAAACTAAACAGTTTTGTGTCAAGCCTGATTCCACTTTGGTCCCAGACACTGCCACCTAATCAGCAAAATGCTGCACTAGCTTCATCATCAATGTGCACGGTTCATTGAGACAGTTCTAACGAGTCAACAAGCTATGTCTTGGAGCAAAAATAAGAAAAATAATGTATACCCTGTAAACCCCAGTTTTCCCTTTATAAAGTGGGGTTTAGGGGGTGTTCATTTCACAGACTTGTTCACATGAAGTTTTTGTTTTGGACCCCAAGAATAGTGTTATGAAGAAATTGTGATGAACTAATCTTATTTTTTTGTTAACTTGATTACAGGAAGGATGACAGACAGCAGCCCCACAGAGCCCCCAGAACCTCCCCCTCTACCTCCACCTCCCACTCCCTTCAGTTTACCCCAGTGGCTTGAGGAACTGGAAGATCCTTTTGTTGGTAAGTACACCCACATAGCAGCTTGACGCTACATAAGAAAATGTAGGTTTACTATAACAAAACGTAAGAAATCCCAAATGCCTTTCTGATGTTTTATCATCAGTCTTGAAAACCTTGATTTTGGGGCTTGCTGTCATTTTAATTATAGTTCTGATATAACATCAAGCTCCTAGCTGTGATACATGCCCTCCTATTAAATGCCCATGCAGGGAAATCTCTGGAATCCATCATTTTTGTCCATCAAGTATTTGAACATGTACACTTGCTAATGAACAATTAAAGTCTGCAGAATTCATGAATTTTCCATGGACTTCAAGGATCTTTGTCCATGAATATTTCCCTGGACATTATCCATGGATTCGCCAGACTTTGTCCGTATATATTTCCCTAGAGTTTGTCCCTGGACCTTGTCCATGGATTCCGTGGACTTAAACATGGATTTCCCTAGGTTTTGCTCATTGATTCCCTGGACTTTGTCCATGATTTTCTGTTTCTTCCGGGTCCTTAGAGTAATTTCATACTGTATTTACACGGACATTACACATTTTCAAGTACTGCACATGCATTTTTGCATATTTACTTTTAGTATAATACTGGAACAGTGTCACTGACATGGTAACAATAGTCAATGTGTGTGGGTTTACAACATCACATTAACTAGTCCATGTAATAAACAGAAACACCCCATAAACACCACTTTATATGGAGAAAACTGGGGTTAACAGGGTACATATATATATACATTGTTTTTCTTATTTCTGCTTCAAGACATAGGTTGTGGGTACTCGTTAGATTCTATTGAGTACCCGCAAACTATGCCTTGGAAAATAAGCAAAATAATACATACCCATGTAAACCCCAGTTTTCTCTGTGTAAAGTGTGGTTTAGAGGGGTGTTCATTTCACAGACTAGTGATCAAAGCATTAACAATAATTATGTGGACATAGTAAATACATGGTTAGTGTCTTTAGTAATAAAATATAATCAGTGCACCGCGAAAAGTCTTTAATAATACAATATAATGGATGAGCCTTAGACAATTTTATAGGGACAAGCTTCTGCGAGCACCTATAAAATTGTCGCGGGGAACCAATTATATTTTATTATTATAGACACTCATCATGTAATTAGTTTATAATGCAATTCAAAACAATCAATGGGGTTGCAATAATTTAGCAAATGTAAGCATAAAAGACAGCAGACAGTGTGGCATGTTAAATGACATTCAGCGACATGGCGCGCTCAGGTAGTATAATGTGACGTCAAAAAGTGCAAAGTTTCTGACATTTTTGTGCCACAGAGATGTTGGAAACAACATGGATGCTCAAATAAAAGTTTCTCAGCGCTTTACATTCTGTATGAAAATCTGCAAATAAATACATGTAGTTTATTTTAGCTTTAGAGATTGAAATGCAACCGCAGTAGCAGTGCGCAATTATTCCAATGGACCATTCAAACCAGGAAAGCCTGAGAAGGTAAGAATTTAGCTGAAATCTGTGAAAATCTGTTTAAATAAATATTGCAAAGATTATAGCTTGCAGTTTCGTTGGTTTGCCGTGTATAAAATGTTGCATGTTATTGTTTACATTTGTAAGTTAGGGACCTGAAAAGTAGGTCCGGTCTATAAATGGTCACTAGACGTAGGTCAGTAGAAGGTACATGTATTATAATAGGTCACTACCGATTATAGCATGAAGTTATTTGACCCCCTTTAATAGGTTACTAGAATGGCTGATTGTGGTATAAATCGTTGGTTTTGGACAGTTGGGCCCTTTAATGTAATTAACACTATTACTATTCCATTCAGATAAAACGTTACCTCACGTGTTCTCTTAGATAAGTATTTATTCATATAAACACTACTTTTTTTGCCCTTCTGTCCAAAGCATGTTGTCAAGAAAAAAATCATATCTAAGAGAACAGTCAGGGTATTTATTCATTGCACTAGCCATACTTTCCCTAGATTTCTTAATATCAATAGTTTTTCATGGAAACGTCCACTTTTTCCATATAACTTTAAACAGGCAGTGGACATTGTCCATGGACTCCAAGGACTTAATTAGCCAATGAGAGCATAACCCTCAAGGTTTGGTACTGACATCAAAAATAAACAATTTCTGATTGGATCTTTCAAACATGAAATGTTTTGCTATGTGCTCAGGACTCAGACACCCAAATTCATACCCGTATTGCTTCTGGGTCATTCATCTGTCTATCCATCAAACTCTCTGTCCTGATGAAATGTCTGTCCATTCATCAGGGCAGACAATCACAGAAAACCAAATGTCAAGCCTTATTGTTTTCTCTGAAAAATAATGACAAAAATGAGATCTGCTCTAGAATTTTCTGCAGTGCTTAAAGGGTAAACTTATCAACCTTTATCCTGCTGAATGGTTTAATAAGTCACACCCATTTCTGACTATACATGATATAATGTCTTTGTTCAAAATCACAAACTGAATGACAAACAGTGTAGATCCTGATCAGATTGCTTCTTCAGAAGCCATCTGATCTGGATCTACACTGTTTGCAAAGGTAGGGGTTGTCGTGAATAGCAGGATAAGGATTAAAGTCATTTTTAACACAATAACACATCTGTAGGGTTTGCCAGGTCGTTCAGGATGTCAAGCAACGTGGTCATCCATCCAGGTACTAACCGCGATGTCCATTGCTTAACTTTGTGAAAAAGCCAACAACAGTGACTGTATACGCATCAATAAAAAGTTTGCTCCTACAGCAAGGCTGTAGTAGTGGTATATATAAATAACCATCCCTCGACCCCCGCCCATCGGGGCTTGAAGAAATAGACAGGCTGTATTATGCTTCCACGCAGAACTGAAACAGACCGCACATGAGTACTGGTAAACCGCTTAGAGGATCTAAGCCTGCTCAGGCAAAGTGGTGCGAATTGGACCATCCATGCTTATAAACCCTGTTAGTTTCATTTGGCGACAGGGCTTGAGGTGTCATTTCATCTTAATGTAGGGTAAAAGTCCCAGGAAATTGGAAGCAATGTCTCCAAAATGACCTATACAGTGTTGACGGGGACGCTAAACTTCAAATCAAACAAAAACAAACAATAACCACCCTATTTTTTCCCCTCATCTCTTGACTTTGTCCAGAAGTCACACATGCCTCACTAGGCAAGCCCGAGGGCAGAGTCCATGCAAATAAACCAACAGCACTGTTTCCGTCCCATCGCTGCCTGCCATCAGTGTAGCATTTGCCGGGTGATCCATGAAGTCAATTGGCGCGGTCACCCATCCAGGTATTAACCCTGTCACTTGGTGAATAAGCGAACCACTGTACTCATGTCGCTAAGAGCCAGCAAGACTGTAGAAGTAGTATATATCAATAGCCATTGCACATCCATGCGATATACATGTACAACATTCTTTCAGGTCTCCAAAACAGCTAACTTATTATCAAACTTTATGATATTTTCCTTATTTCTACTCATAACATAGGCCGTGGTGCTCGTTGTAACTACCTCATTGAGGCAGTTTTAATGGGTACCCTCAAACTATGTCTGAGAAGAAGTAAGAAAAATAATTCATACCACTGTACATCCCAGTCTTCTGAAACTAAAGTGGGGAGTGTAGCGTTTTTCATTATACGGACTTGTTTCCCTCTTTAATTGCACGCCGGTGGGTCAGGCCTCAGATTCTATGACGGCTCCAACGTAAAGGCTTATTGAGAATTAGAGAGACCTAATTCAAGGTAATGTTGGTTGGTGCCTGATGCTCTGTCTCTGGTCGGGCCCATTGGAGTCTAACTGTTGGTTTTCTTTTGCTCCAGCATTTCAGTAGTTTCTTGCTGTCGAGTCCTCACCGTTGTCTCACCTCTGTGGTTCTTTGATTTTTGTGTTCACGGAGATGTTGCACTGATGAGTTAGGAGGCCTTCATGCGGACTGAACAAATTATTTGTCTAAATCGCGACGGAAGTAAGGGCGAGGATTGTGGCCACGTAAAATCGATTTAAGCCCCCCAGTGGAAATCATTCCACTGACCGTTCCAAGGCGGTTCTTCTGTGGCGGTTTATTTATGGTGTTGTTTGTTACTTACTGTGTGTATCGCTTGTGTCTTTTTATTTTGGATGGCCATTTGGCCATTTTGCGGGAAAGTAACTGTCCTTATGGCCTTCCTTTGTTTAGGTTTCCATTATGGTCTGGTCGCTTAATGTTTGTGATTCTTTCCCTTTGGTGTCTTTGATGGGTGGAGTAAGTTAATTGTATCGATTCCTGATCTTTGTTTTACTTCTACTTTGTTTATGTGATGGGTTATAACATTTCAGTAACATACCCGTGCACCACAATGCATTCTTTCAGATCTCCACAACAGTTAATTTTCTGCTGCAATTTTGTGATACATGTATTTACCCTATTTCAACTCAAACTAGATCGCGCAGTCGATGGCGCGCCATCGCAAATCCCCACGTTTTGACCTCTTCCAGGGACCCCTGGGGGCTGGTCCAAAAATTAATGTGCTCTTGCAGAAGCCATTCATGTAAGTAACTCACACACCAAATTTGGTTGAATTCCAATGAACGGTATAGGAGGAGATAGCCGGACAGACGGCCGGACAGACGGACGGACGGACGGACGGAGGCGATAACAATATCCCCACTTTTCTTCAAAAAACGTGGGGATAAATATAGGTTGTGGCTGCTTGTTAGAACTGCCTCATTGAGGCAGTTCTAACAAGTACCCACAATCTTTGTCTTGGAAAAGAAATAAGAAAAATAATGTATGCCCCTGTAAACCCCAGTTTTCTCTATATAAAGTGTAGTTTCCGGGGGATCTACATTTACGGACTAGACTTGTTAACAATAACATGATGGTATTGTTTTCTATTGTAGAGAAGAGGTATCAGAAGGAACTACAGTTTAGAATGGTTGGTGCCATAGAAACAGGAAGTGTTGAGTTGCTACGGAAACTAGTTGAACAGGGAGTAGATACAAATGCAACAATACTGCTGGTTAAAACACCACTAACTCATGCTGTTGAACAGGAAGAAGTGAATTATAACATTGTTAAGTTGTTACTGGGCTCAAATACCGATGTCAACATGCCAGATAGGACACCATGGGGGATGAAAGCATTTCATACAGTTTGTGCGAAAGGTTTGGTCGATGTCGCAGAACTGTTTGTTAATGCTGGTGCAGACGTTAATATTAAAGATAATGGTAGTATGGTGCCATTGCACTTTGCTGCCAGGTATAATCAGAATGAAATGGTAAAATACCTGTTAAAACACTCAGCCTATGTTCATGCAATAGACAACTGTGGAAAAACTCCATTACATCGCGCAGCAGAAGAAAGAAATCTAGAGATAGTGGAAATGTTATTAAATTCTGGTGCTGATATAAACTGTGCAGACAATAACGGCTGGACTCCAATATTTCACAGTGTGTTTTTTCATCATATGGATATGGTACAGTTCTTGATACTGAATGGGGCTGATGTTAATTATCTAAATGACTATGACGAGTCTCCGTTACATGTAGCATGCTCTGTTGAAATGCCTACACCTGAAATTTATGACGCCATAACTAGATCATCTTTCGATTACTATAGAAGAACAAAGAAAATCCCATCTGAAGAACTCAAAACTTTGATGACAGTGAGAGTTGGATCAAATCTAAATATGGTCAGATTACTTGTCAATTCCGGAGCTAATGTAAATACCAAGACAACAGATGATGAGTCCCCTGTGTTACTAGCGGATAACCCAGCTGTGAAGAGATATTTAGTGGCAGCTGGGAGCCGACTAGAGGAAGATGATTTGTCAGTATTCTCACCTGTGCACAATAGATATCTCTCATTATATGGTAAGCCTGGTTATCTGTGTTCATATCATGATAAGTGTGTGTAATGAACACCCCTCTAAACTCCACTTTATACATGTATAGAGAACTGGGGTTTACTTTATTTTTATTATTTCTGCTCCAAGACAGGTTGTGGGTACTCGTTAGAACTGCCTCAATGAGGAGGTTCTAATGAGCACTCAGAATCTATATTAGGAGAACATGCATAGAAAAGATAAATATCACAAATTTTCATTGGATAAGAAGTCATTTTAGGGAAATGAGAGAATGCACTATGTCAAATGGATGTGTAACACAATGTATTGAAGGTGAAAGGTTGAAAGGTGCCATTCCCTAGAGGTTATTGATATACTGTATTCGCCCTTATTACTGCACATGCTCCTATAAGCGCACACCAAAGCTATTTTTGACAAGGAAATGCATAAGTGCACACTTTACAGTAACCTCACCCTGGAAGCTCTCAAGTAGGTATATAAAAATTACCATTATTTCTTCAACAGTGAAGGCAATGCTTTAGCATGTTTAGTATCCTTTTCGGTGCATGCATCATCTCGGAAGCTATATTGTTTTCGCGCATCGAGTGTGCGCTAATTAGGTAGATTTTTCACCGTGGTTTTTCGACACGATTTTGAAAAAACTAAGCGCACGGTGCGGTAATTAGGGCGAATACAGTAGGTGTGCTTTCCCAGTGAGCTGGAAGAGGATAGACTTGCACACACTTGAAATGAGGGACATGAGTAAAGAACCCCCTTAACATTCTCTGATTTATGTCCTTCAAAATTAGCCCCCGCCCAACAGGGCTTGAAGAAATAGATGGGCTGCATGATGCTTCCACGCAGAGCTGAAACCAACCCCCACACGAGTACTGGTAAACCGCTTAGAGGATCAAAGCCTGCCTAGGCAATGCAGTGCGAGTGGGACCGTCTATGCTTATAAACTGTATTGGTTTCATTGGGTGACAGGGATTGAGATGTCATTTCATCTCAATGTCGGGTAAAAGTCCCACAAAATTGGAAGCAACGTCTTCAAAATGACCTTTACAGTGCTGACGGAAACGTAAAACCTGAACTCCAACAAACCATAACACATGGTCATATTATGATTTTTATCCCCACGTTTTTCAAAAAAAGTGGGGATATTGTTATCGCCTCCGTCCGTCTGTCTGTCTGTCCGTCTGTCTGTCCGGCTATCTCCTCCTAAACCGTTAGCCGGAATTCAACCAAATTTGGTATGCGAGTTGCTTACATGAATGGCTTGCGCAAGAGCACATTTTTTTTTTGTCCCCGCCCCCAGGGGCCCTGGGGAGGGGTCAAAAGGTCAAATTTTTTTATTTTTTGTTTGTGTTTTATGGCAGGAAATGTATATACATGAGAAATATGTTATCTGGTACTTGGCTACTGTGGAGAAAACGTGGGGATTTGCGATGGCTTGCCATCGACTGCGCGCTCTAGTTATGACATTACGTTATCCACTAAATAACAGTGATGTTATATTATAAATGATCTTCTTAACATGATGAGTATTTTATACATTTTCAGAACTGGAAGTGGATGGTACCGCCGGCCAGCTGTGTTCAGATGAGGACTACAGACACTTGAAATGGCTAAAATCTCACATTCGTTTACAGGACACGCTCAAATATCTGTGTAGGGCAGCTATTAGATCTTACTTGGGTCAGACAAGAGATATAGACAGTGCTATTGAAACACTGAAGCTACCTAAAGCTCTTAAAGGATTTCTTAACCTTGAGGACTTCGCTGAAACTGTCTGAAGCAATAGATTAACCCATTGTATACCAGTGGACTCTTTCATTGCTATATGTTTGACAGGTTTTTTTTACTCTATTTTTGATGGAAAATCCTGTCATCAAAAACTGCAGGCCCTGATCAGGCCGCATTCTGCGGCGTCTGATCTGGGCCTGCATTGTTTGCCAAGGTACCCCTTAAGGGTTTCCTGCATACAACGGGTTAACCTTTACCACTATCTAGGCAAATTCAGCAGACAACAAGCTGTCGGTATTTTTTCTTATTTTCCCAGAAAACATGATTTGATGTCTCATGCAAATTTTCTCCATAGGCATGCTATTTTCAGTCCTGTTTTCTGGGTAATTATAAAAAACATTTCAGAATGATAGTCTGCTGCAGAAAAATACCCAGCATGCAGAGTGTTTACCAGCCCGCATAATGAGCAAGTTGGATCCTTCACACAAAAATGCCTTTGCGTAGATATGTACATACCGTAATTATCCTTAAAATTCGGACACTGTGACAACTTGCTGTAATTCTCCTAAAATTTTAACAAGTTTGTTTTGCAATCCAGCAAAAGTCCAAAAGATGTAGATGGAATGACAAACAGTGTAGATCCTGATCAGACTGCTCCTTCAGGAGCAGTCTGATCTGGGACTGCACTGTTTGCTTAGGTCTGTCTGTCCATATACTTACATTCATTATGGTATTCCAGTTGGTGGTTTCATTCTAGAGGAGTTTGGGTATAGAAAATACAAAGAAAGAACAGCTGAAATCTTTTAACCCTTTTTGTACCGAATGGAATCTTCCTCCTTATATATAGGAGGAGCCCATTTCACAATTTAGGGGTGTCAGGTTGTGCTTTCTTCAAAATCTATTTGGAAAATGGCTGGACTTCCTGCAAATAGTGTAGGTCCTGATGAGACGCCGCGTTCTGCGGCATCTCATCTGGGCCTGCACTGTTATCCAAGGTACCCCTTTTGGGGTTTCTGGTACAAAATGGGTTAACTATGCTTTTGAAAGCAGAATTTGTCTTAATTTTACCTGGTCTTAATAGCGGAATTCTATTTGTGACGGACAGTTCAAGCAGTTGTTGCATTTTATCAAAATGAAAATTTCTTAATAAAAAAGGACATTGTCTTATATGTTGAGCTGCAATCTCACAAGGGTACTGTTTAAATATCCAATTTTAAGAGGTGAGAGGCACTTTTTGGCCAGCACTGAAATGCTCTGGCAAACATAGGAGAGAGTCATCACGTGAACAAGTCCATGAAATGTCATTATGAACACCGCACTAAACCTCACTTTATATAGAGAAAACTGGGCTTTACAGGGTATACAATAAGACATAGGCTGTCGGTACTCATTGGAAATGCCTCTGTGAGGTTGTTCTAATGAACACTCACAATGAGGTGGTTCTAAGTACCCACAACCTAAGTTTGCAGTATAGTGAAAAAAAAATATCTTGGATTTTCATTCATTAGAAATGAGCCATTTTGGAGATGTGAAAAAATGCACTATGTTGCATGGAAGTCTTATCATGATGAATAATGTAGTGCTTGTAGGTCCATCATGAGAGCTATTGAAGGCTAAGGGATGTTTGCAATAAATGTGTGGTATATTTATTTTATTTATGTATGTTGAATTTATTAAAGATTTTCTTGTGTGTAAATAATTGTTCTGTTTTCTTTATTTGGATAACAGGTTCATGTGTGATTATGCTCTTTAATTGATTAACCCTTAAGAAGCAGAGAAAAAACTACATCTGAAAATGTCGTCTGCTTATGTCGTCTGCTGAATCATCTTTTTGCAAACTTTTTAAAAATATTTTTGCATACAGGCAAACAGTGTGGACCCTGATCAGACTGCTCCTATGGTAGCAGTCTGATCTGGGTCCACACTGTTTGCAAAAAATGACTTTTAAAGTTACTAGCAGACATCAAAGCAGATGACAATTGACGTGATTGGCATGGTTGGTTAAGTGGAGCCCTGTGGTACAGTGGGAAAGGATCAGATTTGAGATCAAGGGGTAGCCTGTTCGATCACCGCACACGCTAAGTGTTGTTTCCTTGAGCAAGAGACTTTATGCACATTGCTTAGTACTAGTTTCTACCCAGGAAGAGGAAGAAAAGAGGGGCCACATGGAAGATTAATACTAGTTTTCTAAATGTGTTACCCTCTATAAATAAAGTAGATTATTATTTTATTATTACAGTAAAATTCCTATATTAAGGCCACCTTTGAGACTGTTCAAAACAAGTGGTTTTTAAGACCACTTTGGAACTGTCACAAAGGTGGTCTGTGACCAGAGGATACTGTTTGCCGAAAATACAAAGAACAACTGCAACTTACTAAATAAGCTTTTTAAAGCAGAATTAGTCTTAATTTTAGGTGGTCTTAACCCTTATCTTGCTGTTCACGACAACCCCTTTCTTTGCAAACAGTGTAGATCCAGATCAGATGGCTTCTGATAAATTCGAGTTATGGATATCCATTATTCGGCTGATTTATGGATATCCATAATTCAACTCTGCATATAAACCTAATGAATAATGATTGCTCCCTTTGCATAAAAAACTTGACTATTCGCGTCAGGTTTGCGATTTAGGTGTGTAATAAAAGCCGGGATGGATGTGGAGGTAATGCAGGGTAGGCTTAGTGGTGGCCTATGGTGTAGGAGAGATATGTTTTGTTTGATTTGAGGTTTAACGTCCATTATTCGGCTGATTTATGGATATCCATAAATCGAATTATGGATATCCATAATTCGATTTATGGATATCTATAAAAAACGGATAAAATAGTAAAACGGCGCCCCATACCCGGGGACTCCCAAGCTGGTGTCACTGAATGCGTCTTATCATAAGAAAGATGAATATATATGGTTTAGAGTGGGGCTAAGAACATTCTCTGAGATATAAGGCCTTTTGTGAAGTGGAGGGGTGGGGCAAGGCCCCGGGAGACTCCCAGGTTGGTGTCCATGAATGTGTCTTATCATAAGGAACAAGAATATATAGGGTTTAGGGGAGGCCATCTGTTGGGTTTCCGAGATATTGTGATATTATGAAATGGAGGGGGTGGGGCATGGCCCCAGCACATCCATGGGGACCCCCAGGTTGGTGTCACTGAATGCGTCTTATCATAATGAACAAGAATATATATGGTTTAGGGGTGGGGATCTGAACAGTTTCTGAGATATATGGCCTTTTGTGAAGTGGAGGGGTGGGACAAGGCCCCGGCGCTTCCCTGAGGACCCCCAGGTTGGTGTCAATGAATGTGTCTATGAAGGAGCAAGAATATATATGGTTTAGGGGCGGGGATCTATAAGGTTTCCGAGATATTGGGCCTTTTATGAAATGAAGGGGGTGTGGCATGGCCCCGGCGCATCCCGGGTACTCCCAGGTTGATGTCACTGAATGGGTATTATCATAAGGAAAAAGAATATATATGGTTTTGGGGCGGGAATCTGAATGGTTTCCGAGATATTGGGCCTCTTATTAAGTGGAGGGGTTGGAGCATGACGGCACAACCTGGGGGACCCTCAGGTTGGCATAAAAGCATATGGCTGAGAGAAGTTTACTCAAGAAACATTTCTACAAAAGTTTTGTCAAAATATCTGCAATGACTTGGCAGTAAATGCCATTTTTCAATTTTCCCCATTGTAAGTCTATGGAAACTCTAAGTTGCCATAGCAACCAAACTAATGAGCCGATTTTCATAAAAAAAAACACAAACTTTCAATCCCCCAGCCCAAGGATGCTACAAATATAATTTGGGCCCAATCGGCCCGGTGGCTTCAGAGGAGATGTTTAAAAGTGTTGACACCAGACATACGACGACGACGGACAACTGCCTATCCTATAAGCTCCCCCGGAGCCTTCGGCTCTGGCGACCTAAAAGTGAATAAGCACTGCTTATTAGATAGCCCCCGCATGACAATGGTTAATAATAAAAAAAGAGCAGACATGTTAAAAAGAAGTTGAACTCATAGCCGTCAACTTGGCCCAAAATTATTGAAACACAAAATCTATTTGATGAGTTTTAAGCATCTGTTCAACTACGCGCTAACAAGGTACCCACTCTCTATACACTTCAACATTGTTAGACCTCAAAAAATGACTAAGTTAAAAAAGACGAAAAAAAGTGAAAGAAATAATTTTAGGAGTAAGAAAAAACCACATGCACATCTTCAGACCTATATGAAAACGCAAAGTTTCAAAACGATCACCCTAAAACTGTCCCTATACACTTTAACATTATTAGACCTCAAAATGGCTTTGTTAAATGAAAACCTATCTATGGGACATAACTCCAAGAGTTATGGGCCCTTGATAAATATTTTACTACAACAGATTCCTTACCACAGGCACCAAGTGTGATATAAGTTTCATTAATGTAGAACAATAAATACAAAAGTTATTAAACTTATTAAGCAAGATATACAAGAAAATCAAAAGTGTCACAGACAAGTTTTCAAGAATTACAAAGGGGAATAACATTAACAGTATTGATCGCAGGACCTTTATTTTCATGTAGCAGCAGCATCTCATCAATATCAACATTTATGCAAAAAAAAAAATGATAAGATTCTGTAAACTATTAAGCAAGATATGCTGGGAAAACCAAAGTGTTACGGACAGACGGACGGACAACGTGAAAACAGTATGCATCCCTTAAACTTCGTTTGCGGGGGGGGGGGGGGGGGGGGGGTTAATGACATCTCAAAATAGAAGTAGAGGCAATGATCAGGAATCAATACAATTAACCCAAAGGCTGTCCAAAATAAAATAATATAAGCGACACAAACACCCAAAGACAAAACATAACAAAAATAAACAGCGACAGAAGAACCGCCTTGGAACGGTCAGCATTCCACTGGGTGGGTGGGTGGGTTGGGGGGGGGGGGGGGCTTGAAACGATTTTACATGGCCACAAGCCTTCCATCCGTTGAATACAATAGGGTTTAATGTATGGACAGTTTGATTCGCACCACTTTGCCTGAGCAGACTCAGACCTTCCAAGCGTTTACCAGTACTTTCATGCAGTCAGTTTCAGCTCTGCGTCAAAGCACCATGCAGTCCAATCAATTTCATTCGAACGATCCAAACAAATTTTCATGATCCGATGGGTATTTGAACTGGGTTTACTTTGAATTTGTCATTTTTCTTATAAACTCTGTGACATTTGCCTTATTTGTGCTCCAAACATAGAATGTAGGTACATGTACTTTTTAGGACCCCCTCGCTGAGGCGGGTCCAACGAGTACCAACAATTTATGTTTTGCAGTGCAGGTAAGGAAACTATTTACGGAGATACAGGGGGCTGTAACTGATGTTTTGAGAACTTGACTGACTGAACTGGTCTTTAAGGTAACCGGGCGCTATAAGCACATAGGGGCTACCCCTAGAACGTGTCCAGGATTAGTTTTACCACTTTCTGAAAGGCTTTCGCATGGAGTTGTACACTAATTCCGGTGTACTCCTCTCGCCTCAGTCGCCGTGCAATAAAGGTGAAAGTGGTCTGTAAGTTACCGTGGTTTTTGACATAGTTTCCAAATAGTTGTGGGCTGTCAATCGCGGCTATGGAACCTGGTCAATTCCGACCTGCAAATCGTGTTCCATAGCCATTGCCCGTCTGGCCGTGGTAGAGGTGAAAGGCAAGGAGGCTAAGTTTTAGTGCTTCTGGGCTGCGAATCGCGGCAGTGGTCAGCGGAATACGAATCGTGCTGATCTGCCAGTGCCCTTCCCTTAGTAAAATAGAAGCACTTTAATTTTGAACGCCAGGTCGAAAGTGGGCATGAAGCAACAGAGAAATCAATGCCAATTTCGGCTGCAAATCGCGATTTCTCTGTTTCGCCCGAGCAAACTAGGTCATGTTGCTCTCTCTTAGGGCCGCGTGATTGGCGTCGGACTGGCTACACATGAAGTAGCCTTGCAATACCCATGGTAAACAGGGTTTTCGGACATGCGGCCCTAAGTTCACGATCTCGGTCCGGTGCAGGTTTAGGAGGGGTGCGCCCTCCTAACTACCACTCCCTCCGTCATCGCCGTATCTAGGAATAGCTTGTGGACCTTCCGGGTTTTCTTCTTGTTCAGGGGGGTCTCTTCGGTGCGTTTTTCAATGGAGTTGTAGATGTGCTCGTCGTAGTACTTTGAGGTGGGTCCCTTGTAAATTATGAAGATGGGCGTATCTTTAGTCTTGAAGGCATATACGGCAAGGTCCACGTTGATCGTTTCGTGAGGTCTCTTCAGGCGGTGCAGTTCTAGGATGGTGGTGGGGGAGTCGGAAGTAGCTGCCATCCAGGCTCTACCCAGGTGGTACTTCTCATGCCATGGTTGTTGTGGGTTGGGTGGCAGCTTCTCGAAGTCTTTTTCTTCCGAAGTCCAGATCCTCCCTCTTCTAGTGGGTTGGGCTGGTGACGAGCGTCGTTTGAGAACTTGCAGCCCAACCATTTGCATTATACAGTGACGTTAGCCCTTAATTACGCCAAGAAACAAATGCTTTGGAAATTTGATAGAATTGCATCACTGAGGGTATTCCAACGAATAACTACAGCATTTGTTTCTTGGTGTATAAAATAAAGACCATCTTACACTTGTGGTCATTTTGCAGAGTCGCATAATTCTTAGGCAAAACTAGGATATCCACATACTCAACGCTTTAACCCTTCTCTTGCTGAATATTCATTTAAGCCACACCCATCTCTGTCTATCAACCAATTAAATTACTTGATGTAATTTATTGCTACAAATTCATAAACTGAATGCCAAACAGTGTAGATCCTGATCAGATGGCTTCTTCAGAAGCCATCTGATCTGGATCTACACTGTTTGCAAAGATAGGGGTTGTCGTGAACAGCAAGATAAGGGTTAACTAATAGGCAACCATACAACATAATAGACGACCATGCAGCATATTGACAACAAAAGTTTATACAGGCAACAACTGCAATTGGTGGGTCAATTGTCTACGTGAGTTTAAACCTTGTCCTGTTGAATAAATTGATTTTGCTGTACCCATTTCTGACTATCAACCATTCAGGTTAATTGATATAATGTAGTACAATGTAGTCATTCAAACTCGGGCTTAAACTACATATATCTGACAAACAGTGTAGATGCTGATCAGAAGCCATCTGGTCTGGATCTACACTGTTTATAAAGGTAGGGGCAAGACAAAGGTCAAGCTGATATATAGAGAATACCAGGTGAGTGTCTTCTGTGTTTATCAGGCAAGGCTTCGAGAACTCTTGTAGAATCGCGAGGCTTGCTGAGCGATTTTACATGCGTACTCGAAGCCGAGCCTGATAAACTTGATATCAAATGATACCAATCTGGTATTCTATTTATCAGTTCACCCCCCTGTACAGTCTTAAAACAGCAATTTACAATCAGTTATTGGTGGTTCTCAGTGTGTCCTAGCTTTCTGATGGTCGATATATTTAGTATCAGCTGATCAAATTTTCCCTATGATATTTTTTTCAAGTAATTATTCCATTTTTCCCAATAACAATAGCATTGTTGTCATTTTTCCAGTAGTTTGGTTCATTCATTAAAGTGCAATATCACATTGACGTGATAAAACTCTTTTGTCCTGAGACAGCATATCTTTATCAGGTCAATGCGTTACAATGCAATATATATAGGGGTTAACTGATATATGGTCAAAAACATATATTGAACTGTTTTGTTTTACTAGTTTAATATTGTAAATAGACACTATCATTCTAACATTATTACGCTCAGCATTCTCACAACACCTAAGGGGACCGGGAACACCTGGCAGATGTTTCCGCGATTTTTCAAAGTGAGACAATTTTTGGGACTTTCTGTTAGCTTTTCTATAAGCCCTGTCCCGCTGAAAAAGGGGTTTACGCTTAAAGGAAAGAATTTGCTCCTCAGGAGACAGAAATACTTTGGCAGGAGTTGCCTCCCATGAATGTTTTCTCATTCCCCTTAATACCATTTGATCATAAAGCGTTTGACGCTTATAACCCACAAAGAGGGCTGACACTTCGTTAAACAGGAAATTATCATCATCATCATCATCATCATCATCATCATCATCATCATCAATATTGAAATAAACACTTTCCAGTATTTGCAGACCATTTGTTCTGCTTGCTCTGCTTATAAACCCATATGTGCCTTGCGTTCACATCACGAAACATGCCTGTATAATTTTGACCACCCCCTCCCCCCTGAATCCCACTTTTATATAGTGAAGCTGGGTTTTACAGGGGTACACATTTTTGTTCTTATTTCTGCTCAAAAACATAGATTATGGGTATTGGTTAGAACCGCCTCACCGAAAAAGAACGATGACTTTGTCAACATTGTTACTGGTGACATGTCATTTTCAAGCTGTGTTATAGGAACTCACCAAGGAACTGAGGAAATTATCAAACCAGGATGGGCATTCCACTAAGGCTGCCACGATTAATCGTATAATCGATTAATCGATCGATAAATTCCACAAAAATGATTTGCTTCTGATTTGCTTATAATCGATTACTTGATAGGTACAATTTACTACCTAAACTTATGCCTAAAATAGCTGGATGGGTGGCAAACCGTGCAGACCCTGATGAGATGCCGCATTATGCGGTGTAATGCGGCGTCTCATCTGGGTCTACAATGTTTGCTCAGGCCTGTCTGTTCAAATATACATATGGTAAAGTACAACATATGGTAAGAGCCATGCTCAGACAGAAAGACAGACAGGTAAAATAATGACAAAAACCTTAGCGATAGATTATCGATCGCAATGACAGGACTGATAATCGATTATCTTTTCACCTCCGATTAGCCAGCCCTACATCCAACTCTCTAATGGGTCGAAGGAATTGAGACCTTTATGTAAGGGTTAAACTGGTTTTGAAGCCCAGTTTGTATAGAGGTCATATGGCAAAGGCGTAGCATCCCTTTACGCAAAAACACATTCACGGTACACGAAGGGAAAGAAGGAATAACACAAAAAGTGGTGGACGTCGGGTCGGCAACATTCTTTCGTGGACATTGATAATGAAATATTTTCTACGGTCATTCTTCAAGAAGAGCACTTGTCAGTTTCTGGTGAAAGAATATGCAAGTTACTCGTTAATCGCTTGCGTAAAATCCTGTGGTTCAAAATGACCTAAATAGTGTTGACTGGGCCGTTAATCTCCAAAACCTAACCAAACAACAACTTGCTAACGCAATACATTGCGAAATCACGCCTATTCATTTGACTACCAAAAAATGAAAATTTTCCGATAGTTTTCATATTTCTGGTCTAAACATAGATTGTGGGTAAACTTTCGCATAGAACAATAATCTATACCCCTGCAAATCACAGTCTTACTATATGTGAGGGGGGGGGGGGGGGGGTCAAAATTATATAGGCATGTTTTCGTGATGTAAAGCAACGCAAAAGCAAAATGTGTCCGCCAGTACTGAATGTCGGGACGATATCGATAGACATACGACCCACTAACGCTTGTTATACCAGAGATGATTTCTTAACTCTGTGCGTTGTCGGCCTGGGTAGCGCAGTCGGGTGTGTGTATGACTGGTGATCAGGAGGTACGGTCTTTCTTGGAGATTGATCATGAAATATTTTCTACGGCCATCTCTATACCTTCCGTTGACTCAAGAAGTGAAGTTGTCAATGTTTAATGAAAGAATATGCAATGCATTGGTTAACCGGTTATGTATAAGCCTGTAGTAAACTGACCGGCTCGATATGACCTCACTAGTGTTGGCTGGGCCGTTAAAAGCCCAAACATTATCAAACACCTATAAATTGGTAACGTGATATAAAGCAACAAAATACAAGGAAGCAGTCTGAGCCACAGCTATATCCCCCGTCGCACATAACGAAAACACGCCTATACAAATACAATGAAACCGTTATCGCCGAAAAACTGAAAATTTTAAGATGAAAAATTGTGATATTTTTCTAATTTCTGCTCAAAATATAGATTGTGGGTACTCGTTAGAACCGCCTCATTGAGGCGGTTCTAACGAGTACCCACAACCTATGTCTTGGAGCAGAAATAAGTAAAATAATGTATACTCCCCTTAAACCCCAGTTTTACTATATAAAAGTGGGGTTCAAGGGGGTGAAAATCATATAGGCGTGTTTTCGTGATGGTTCCATGACTTTCAATTGTGACGACCTTGATTCGTCATTGTGTGGTTATGGGTTCTGTACATCAGCGCACTGATGCAATTATTTGACCAACGTTTAATGAAAATCTTTCAAGGGGTAAAAGAGATATAGAGCGTACAGGAAATTCAAGGCCCAAACTCGTGACCTTCAACTGTGACCTTCACCTTGAGTCAGCATGGTGGGTTATGGGTTCTGCAAATGGTCTCACGTAGGCAAACATTTAGCCGTTTAATGAAAAGTCTTGCCTTAACTGACTAACAATGACAAACACATGATGCTGTTTGGCGCGCTTTATTTTGTCTAGTGTGCTACAAGTGATACAGAAAGGGCGTTACTACTGGGAGAAGTTTGAAAGTTACGTCTCACCAAGAGCTAAGGTCATGCGGAGACGGGGCCTCGGTTTAAAAACTCATTCTAAAGTCTGGAGAAACCCGAGATCGATCCTCAACGCCTTCGTCACTACTGGGAACGTATAAGACATACGTGATTTTAAACCATTGGACCGATCTATACAAAATTTTGTGAGATGCACACTGACAGAAAGCCGCCTAGAAACTGAAGCTCTCGAACGATACAACTCGTGATCTCACGCCGCGTGACTGATCAAGTCGAACAAGTATACAACACGACATTGTTAGCGTACCGCAACGCCAAGACAAATATTCTGATCTAATCGATGAACCGATCAGAATGTTAAGTCTTGCCTTAACTGACTAACAATGACAAACACATGATGCTGTTTGGCGCGCTTTAGAAGCATACAAATGTTAGTGTGTTTGAAACAAAATTTTGTATAGATCGTATCCGAAATATCGCCTGCTTTGCTCAAATTATCTGGAATTTTTCAAAGTCATTATAAAGATAACACTTCCGACACTTTCAGCTTTTTAGCAAGTGAATCATCAATGTACATATTTTTGCTGTCATGAGACTTCCATCGCCCATGCCTCATTAAACATCTTTCGTCAACAGAATCACTATTAGCTGCGACCGTCGCTCCGCCGGCGCGTAATGAATGCGTGCCTAGATTCAAATCTGGAGCAACAGTTTTCAATTTGCTCAGAATACATTCTCTGGTCCTAGTGTAACTGATCGGTTTGTCTTTATAAATCAGTTTGTAGATCCCTTTAGATTTGAATATGGGTTTGAACAAAAAACACTCCGATTTTGTGTTTACACCGGACATAACTATGTAACGCTTCAACATTGCGTATGCACAAGCAGAAGTTTTGCCTTTACAAATGTACACTTTATCTCCAGCCCTGAATTTGTCCGCTTTACTCCTGCGAATTTTTATTTCCAGGAAATTTTCCTCGAATACGACATCATTGGAGCGGATATTGCTTATTTCATCGAAACGCAACAAACCAGCGTATCCGATAAGAATCATGGCTAAATCCCTAATGTCATGTAAATTTTCACAGCCTATGTACTGATCACACAACTGAATTAATAATTCTGAGTTTATGACGTCTTTACGCTTAAACGGCTTAGAACGTAACCTCTTAGCTGCTTCCAGTAAAGCTTTTACGAACCCGTTTTCTGTGGGATCTTGGAAATTGTTAATGTTATGGACCCATTTTATAGCGTAAAATGCTGCAGCAATTACTCCATAAGATACGTGTTTATCCAAAAGGTCAGATAGGTAAACAGTTACATGAATCGGATTAGCTGGTAAATAAATGTACCCACGTTCAACGCAGAAACGCTGGAATCTGTTAAAGGTTGATTTGTATTTTTCAGTCGTTTTTCCGGCTCTGGAGCTAACCAAGTAAGACGAAATACGTTCAGCTAGTCCTTTCTGTGTCACATTCGCCTCTGACAGCTGTTGTTGTATGTTTGCAGTTAAACCAATACCTGTAACGAAAACCTATCATGAACAACTTGTCAAAATATGCTCTCAACTACTAGTAAACCTTATTGCCAACATGTTGAACGACAACGGTTCCTTGACAAAAATGCCGTTATTTCCCAAACCCGACTTTATGGCATTAATTCTCGGTAATATGAACTTATCAGCTATGCGACTTTTCACGCCCTCGCCCAGTAACACCGGATAAAACGGTGCAGATTTCCACTCTGGCACGATAAGCGTGCAAATAGCGTTGTCTTTCTCTATTTTCTGCAAAACCAATGGAATTAACCTAGGTGGAGGAACCGCCCAGTTTATTTCTGGTTTGCCCCAAAACTGACTTAACGAATCCACGGCTTCTGTGCCTGGCACCCACCATCTTGAGTTGTAACGTTTACAATGACTATTATAAAACGAAGCAAATCGGTCTACAGTATGTGTGCCCCACGTTTTGTCTAAATATTTGAAAACCCATTCTTTAACTGACCAGTCGTCGCTGTCTCTGCAGCGACTAAGATAATCAGCCTTTTCATTTAATTCTCTCGGGATCCACTGTACTGACAAACTTATATCATTTGAATGACACGTTTCAAAAACCTCGCTTGCGATATTTTGAAGATCTTCTTTACGGCTACCCGCTTTTAATACTGATTGCACGTTTTTGTTATCAGAATAAATTTTGACCCTCTTGCCTTTTATTATACCCACATTACTATTCAAGACGCGCCTGACCGCTTCAGTCTCCTTCCATGTGGAAGATTTGCCCTTCTCTTCACTGTTCCATAAACCCAGTACTTCATCTGTAATGATTTTGTCTGAAACCCTTAAAGGCGAAACCAGACCAGACACGGGCAATGAACCTTTATCTGATTCTATATTATCCTTCAATTCAGTGAAATCTCTGAAATCCGCTCCCGGGGATCTAACACATGACATACCGTCACTAGCCGTTTCCATTTCCGGGGAAACAACTCTGTCAACCGACCTGGCTCCAAGCCCATTTGTGATGCTTTCATGCGGCGAGCATCTCTTACCATTGCTCTCGTCCTTGAGAACATTCGACAGACTGACACTTTCCGCATCCGGGGACAAGTGAACATCCATGGCAGTCTTCTTTATGACTGATAACTCACCTTCTTCCACGCTATGGCCATTAAACTCCAGGTAACCACCGTAACCTTCGCTACTTGCGTCGCAAAACATGGCTACTTCAACACAAAAACTTTCAGAAAAATTTTGACCTTGCTTGTTTAGCATTGGAATATTTTTTAACCAAAAATGAAGTTCTTGAGCAGCCTTCTCAGATATGAAAACTGGTGATTCCCAACTCAATCTGCTATCTATGCATTTGTATAGCTCCCTTGTCTTTAACCTTACTATCTTACCACAAACCAACTGGGTAGAGATAATCTGGCCGACCACAGAGGCTGCGAACCTTGCAGGTACTATACTCAGCTCTTGTTCTTGCAGCTGGGTAATCATGGATTTCAAGGCCATCTGTATCCTCTCGATTCTGTCGTCTGTTATGAAAAACTTACCTATTTTCATGTTAAGAAAATACCCTAGCCATGTGATTGTCAGTGCTGGAATCCACTGACATTTTTCGTCTGACAAGAGGAAACCCAACTCTAACAATGTCTCACGAACGAATTTGCTAGATTTCAGAGCGGTTTCGTATGACGTGTTTCCACCTAAACCGTCGTCAAGGAATGTTAATACCTTGTGACCTTTTGACCTTAAATACTTTATGACTGTTTTCACTACCTTTGTGAAAATGTGTCCTGCTGGTGCTAACCCAAACGGTAATGAATTATACACGAAATAATGCGTAATTCCTTCGGATTGCCAAGAAAAGCCTATGAAAGTTCTGTGCTCTGAAAAAATATCTATGTGATTATAAGCGCCTCTGATGTCAAAACCAAACATATACGTTCCTTTGTTAAACATCATTCTGGCAACCTGCATGTCTTCGTATTTGAACTTAAATGTATGTAACTTTTCATTAATGTGACGACAATCTAAAACTAACCTTGGCTTGCCATGCTTGTTGTACGCCACCGTCAAAGGATTGATAATATGGGGCTTTTGTAAAATTTCTGCCACGCAATTTTTTGAAACCAACTTTTGAATTTCTTTGGAAACAAAATCAGGATTATCTCGAGCGGACTTGTTATTTCTAGCATGAAAACTATCAGGAATTTCTTTGAAAGGAATTTTGTATCCATCATTAATTACGCTTAAAATATACTGATCTGCCCCTATCTTTTCCCACTTTGATACGTTTGCTTTTAACCTGTTGTATGGCGATATGCAAGACGTATCTACAACATGCTCGGAGCCATTTGTTGGACATTTTTTACAATCAGTGCTTTGGCTCCCAGAATTACCAGCCTTGACGTTTCCCGTGAGACCTTCAATAAGATTCGGCCTGATCAAGCTTAGATTCATTTTAGCTTGTGTATCAACCCTATGTGTGCATAAAACAGGCCCACCATTATCTAAGATACTTAACTTAATGTTTTTCTTCGCATTTGGGCATTCAAATTTCCAATGCCCGCCCTGGCCGCAGTTAAAACACGTCCCTAATCGACCCTGCTGAGGCTGTGGTTGCTGTTGCTGCGTCTGGTTGGTTACTGTCGCCGTCGTGACCGCCGGTTGATGAAGCCTTCCCCCGCCATACGGAAACCACCTCGTCCTCGGCTTACGTCCCCTGTCCGCCTTTGCTTTCCTGCTTGCCCTCGCTTGTGCCCTATGAATTCTTTTCTGGTCTTCATCGCTTGCCACCTCCGACTGGATGTACTCATCAACAACCTTCCAGCCCATGTCGGACTCATCAGCAATACGAATGACCTTCTGTCGTTGCTTCAAAATACTGGTTGCTGTAAATAACAATACAAAATTAAAAATCCTGCTTATGATATATTTTCTTTGTTCTTCTTATTTATTTATATATTTCTGTTTTCATAATCATTTTATACTTTCTACTTATTTAACGACCCTCTTGTCGAAATGTCGGCACGTGACGATAGTCATTTTATCAGTGTACTTCAAGAATGCCTAAACCTATTCTGTATGATTATTTTGCTCATAAAACCACACTTTTACAAAGCATATATATGCATATATTATATTTATGTAATACAACAAAGGCAAACCATAAACTAGCCAAAGTACCTTCTGCGAGATTTTCTTTCGCTTGAACTAAATCAGCCTGGTCTATATTTCGTTCACAGTCGTGGACCTTATCAAGCACCTTGCTGTTCACTTTGAATTGTTCTTCGTTCGACTTCCGTTTGAATTTATAGTCAGAGGACGATATGGCTGCTATTTTACTGAGCTGTATTTCTGAAAAGTTTTTCTGACTTTCACTTAGCTTTTCGACTTCTGAAGAAATCAGCTGTTGAATCCCCGTCAGTAGCTCATTTTGACTGCTCCGCACGGCCAGGGTAACCTTCTCAGCCACGAGGCTTTCTAATTCGTCTTTCTCCATTTCTTGACCGACGCCCTTTCCTCACAATCAAGAGAAACCGGTTTGTGAGATGCACACTGACAGAAAGCCGCCTAGAAACTGAAGCTCTCGAACGATACAACTCGTGATCTCACGCCGCGTGACTGATCAAGTCGAACAAGTATACAACACGACATTGTTAGCGTACCGCAACGCCAAGACAAATATTCTGATCTAATCGATGAACCGATCAGAATGTTAATACTTCATGGGGTAAAGGAATTATAGAACGGACAGACAATTCAAGGATCCAACACTTGACCTTCAATTGTGACCTTCACCTTCAGTTGGCACGGTTGAGTTATGGGCTATACACATCATGTCGCTTAGGCCAACAATTGACCTAAGTTTAGTGAAAATCCTTCCAGGGATAATAAAGGAGATATGGAATGACAAAAACTTTAGGGTTCAAACCTGTGACCTTCAACTGTGTCTTTGACCTTGAGTCTGCATGGTGTAGTTATGGGTTAAGCACGTCAGCACATTAAGGCAATTATTTGACGAAAGTTTAATGAAAATCTTTCCAGGGGTAAAAGAGATAGAGCGGACATGAAATTCAAGGCTCAAAAAAGTGACGTTCACCTTGAGTCGACATGGTAAAACTATGGATTCTGCACGTCATTTCAAGTAGGCAAGCATTTGACCAAAGTATAATGAAAATCCTTTCAGGGGTAAAAGATATATGGAATGGCAAATAAAAAAAAAAAAAAAAAAAAAAATCAAGGGTCAAACTTGTATCCTTCAACTGTGACCTTGACGTTCAGTCGGCATGGTTTATTTATAGGTTCTGCATAGCAGCTCACTGAGGGTGATATTTGACCAAAGTTTAATGAAAATCTATGAAATGGTTAATGCGATATTGAGAGGACAAGAAAGTGTTACGGACGGACGGACGAAGTCCATTCCTATAATCCCCGCTCCGATTCGCGGCCGGGTATTAAAATGTCCAACCAGACGACAAAATGTCGGGCTGACGTCTTATTGAGGTCAGGCCGATGTTTGACACTTTTGCATGGGTCTGGCTCAATTAATTTATTCAACAGGGCATGCGTTAATCTCAGAATCTTCCATACACTATAAAGCAGGGTTTTATTTCAAAATTTAGGACTGTCAGGTTGAGTTCAATGTAATTTTAGAAAGTTAATCAGAAAAAGGGTTGAGTTGTTTTTTTTTTTTTGTTTTTTTTTTTGCAAACAGTGAAGACCCTGATCAGACGGTGCGTTCTGCGGTGGCACTATTTGCCACCCTCCGTTTTGGGGGTCACAAATCCGCTGAAATGGTTTAAAGACACACAACCTTATGCAAACATTTCTAACAATTTGTGATAAATTACTTCCCTTGGATCCTTTTGGAGACATAGCTGTTCCTTGTTAATATCATTTCAGACTTAAGAGGCCTAATTTGCCGAAACTACAGTAGAACTTCGATGGCTCGAACACCGATGGATCGTTTACCATGGATGTGTCGAACACATTCTTGAGCCCCTAGCGAAAACATCTACATAAGAAATAGTGGGGGATAATTTAGGAGTTTGTCGTCTTTTATCTTGCAAATGTATGCTGTGTGTATTCATTAGAATCGCCTCGATGATTTTCATTATAAAACACCGAAAAGATGTGTAAAAGTATCTCGCTATGCCTCCTGACAGTAACCTCAGTGGCTCGAACTTCCCCTGTCTCGAACAGATTTTCGAGGTCCCAAAGGTGTTCGAGCCATTGAAGTTCGACTGTTGCTAGTCTGGTCCAGAAAAATCTTGTAACATGGTTTTCCGTTTTGTGCTGTGGTCCTTGCCTCCAAAAGATTACGCTTTTTGAGAACATTCATTGTTTTGTTCAGTTTTCAAAACATTACAAGTGATGGAACCTTTGCTTTTATTTTCCTTTAAATTTATTATAAAAGGGATCAAAATTGCATATTTAAAAAATACAAACTTCGATAACTCGAATATCTCTGGGACCATACAATTTGTTTGAGATTGAGGTAGTTTGAACTATATGGGGATAATCATACGTCTTATGAGACCACATTGTCTTTATTTTACTGTATATATGTATATAATGCATTTTGTAATATTTTCCATATGTTTTATATGTTATCTGTGTATTTTACAGAGGGCCACAAGGTAGACTAGCTTTGCAGCTAATTGTGCCACCCTCTTAAAATATTGTATAAATAAATAAATAAATAAACGAGTCACAAAGACGTAAAGATAAAGATATGCGGGCCTCCGATTGGAGCTTAGAGAAATAGATTGGGCTGTATGGTGCTTCCACGCAGAGCTGAAACTGACCACACATGAGTACTGGTAAACCATTGCGGAAGATGAGGCCTAATTGGCCGAAACTGGCTCCGATACAACTTGAATACTCTACAGTTTTCAGCTGTATTGTCCTTGTCATTTCGTAGAACATATTAAGATTAAGCCGGCCCAGGCAAAGTGGCGCGAGCCGGTCCGTCATTACATATTAACCCTATCGGTTTCATTGGGCGGCAGGGCTTGACATGTTATTTCATCTCAATAACGGATAAAAGTCTCACACTATCGGAAGTAACGTCCATAAAATACATAAATAGTGTTGACGGGGACGTTAAACCTCAGGGGCGAGTTGTTCAAAACTAACAACGTCGTTAGTTAACGTATCGTTAAAACTTTGATCGTTTAATATGGCAAATATGCTAATATTTTTGCTGAAAAAAATGTGAGCAGCTTTTGCAAATGCAAAAGCTACTCACATTTTTTCAGCAAAAATACAAAAATTTTAGATATTGAACTTGCTAGAATGGTTATCAGTTTGACCACTAACGAGCTCGTTAAGGTAACGAGGCTTTGAACAACTGGACCCAGAAGGATGTGTTGTGCGTACTCATTAGAATCGCCTCACTTCCATTCATTTTCCACTTCCTTCCGTGTCCCTCACTACTTCTACTATCTCTTCTGCACCACAACCTCATTCGCTCCGGGGAACGGAAGGTCTCGGGTTCGATCCCGGGCAGCGACATACCAAAGTCGTTAAAAATGGTACTAGCTGCTCCTCGCTTGGCACTCAGATTTACGGGGTAGAGCTAGGACTGGCCGATCCAGTGTCAGGATAATGTGACTGGGTGTGGTATCATGTAATGTGTCTGGGACATGATACTTCAGTGAGGCAGCACTATAAACGTGAGCATTGAGCTCCCTGTCGCAACCAGACACCGTCGTGGTATGACTGAAAAAGTGTTGAAAGCGACGTTAAACCCGAATTCACACACACACACCACAACCTCATTATAACACAGTTCGTTCTGACAAAAATTTGGATAAAACTCGATTTCAAGACAGATCCCAAAAATGTAGAGGCTATATAGAAACAAGAATTCCGCCAAAGGCTATGTCGCGCCTGTGGGGGCGCAAAGTCACCGAACCGAGTAATCTAGGACAAGGTCAAATATTAATGCTTCCATAAAAGTTGGCATTCCTAGATGCAAGCTTGTACCAAGTATCATTAATGAAGCTGTAACAGCTGTTGAGAAATGAACTTAAACATTCGGTTAAACACTAGGGTTCACTAAGTCAGTAGACCATGAAATTTAGGTTAAGGTGAAATATGAATGCTTGTATTAAAATTGCCATCCCTAGATACAAGGTTGTACAAAATATCAATAATGAAGCTTGAGAAATAAACTTGACCATTAGGGTGAACGCTAGGGTGGTCGCAACATTTTTACAAAGTCAGTGAACCATGAAATATAGGTCAAGGTCAAATATGGATGATTGCATTTAAGCAACCATTCCTAGATACAAGTTTGTAGAAAGTATCAGTAATGAAGCTCTTATAGTTTTTGAGAAATTAACTTGACTATTAGGGTGAACACTAGGGTGGTCGCAATATTTTACGAAGTCAGTGAACCATGAAATGTAGGTCGAGGTCAAATATGGATGCTTGCATTTAAGTTACCATTCCCAGCTACAAGTTTGAACCAAGTATTATTAATGGAGCACGTCTCCAAAATGACCTTTACAGTGTTGACGGGGACGTTAAACCCCAAATCAAACAAACAAATTAATGGAGCTCTTATAGTTCTTGAGAAATAAACTTGATCATTTGGGTGAACGCTAGGGTGGCCCCAAATGTTGACGCCTTGACAAACGGACGATCAGACCAACGGACGGAAAACCGGGCGCCTATATCTGGCCATGCTAATAGCAGGCTCGACAAAAATGATCATAAATGATCATTTATCTATATAATCTATATAAATTGTATAGATTACCATTTAGATTATATAGAAATAAATTGCCATTTTTCTGTATAATCTATACATTTTTTTGTTTTGGATATAACAGGGTTGTTAAACAGTTTCTGCTTTGGACCACATTAATATTGTTATAAAGAGGTTGTGGTGTTTCTTTTCCCTCTTTCTATGGAAGACAACACAAAATACCCTACAGGGGTTGCTATGTCATTAAATACAGTAAAACTTCGATGGCTCGAACACCGATGGCTCGTTTACCATGGCTGAGTCGAACCCATTTTTGAGTCCCTAGGGAATTCCTCAACATTAGAAGTAGTGTGGGATAATTAAGGACATTTTCGACTTTTATCTTGCAAATGTATGCTGTGTGTGCTCATTAGAATCGCCTCGTCGAAGCGATTCTAATGAGTATACACAGCATACATTTTTTTATGGAACACCGAAAAGATGTCCCAAAATTAACCCCGTTATGCCTCCTGGAAGTTACACTCAGTGGCTCGAACTACCCCTGTCTCGAACAGATTTTCATTGTCCTAAAGGTGTTCGAGCCATTGAAGTTCGACTGTACAATGCATCAATCCAGCCTGACTATACCACAAGCGAAAATGCGTCTTTGGTCGTTTGCACAATGCAGATACTTGAGCTCGCTTAGTCAAGTTATCCCATGAGAAATCAAAGCACTAGTACTGGTAGGTCGATTGTCTCTGAATGTAGGCTGGGAAAATAGTCTAGTCCTGAACAGCCACTTGGACTGTTTCGTTTAATCTTTAAATTCCTGAACTTTAAGCAAACAGTGTAGACCCTGATCAGACACGGCGTCTGATCAGGGTCTACATTGTTTGCCATAGACAACACTCGATCCCAGTCCAGGCGCGTTTTGCAGCATCTGAGCTGGGTCTGATCTGGGTTTACACTTATTGCCAAACATAACACATGATCCAAGTCCAGATTCTATAGATAACCCTTTTAAGCAATTTCTATAAATAACCGCCGTTACCTGGATGTCCGACAAGTCAGTGATAGTCACGTGGATTTCAGCAGTGAAAAGATAAAAAGCTACTGCGCTTTGTAACTTGAGGTCGATTGACAAACAATCGATCCAAAAATTTATATGGGAGAGTCCAAACTGGGCAAAGCTTAGTGCGGCTATTTTCCAGAAATAACCGTTTGCGGCGTTTCCGACAAGTTATTGGCAGTCACGAGGACTTCAGCAGTGAAAAGCTACTGTGCTTCATAACTTTGGGTCGACTGACCAACAATCGACCAAATATTTTATGTAGGAAGACCCAAACTGGGCCTGCACTGTTTCCACAAAGTTTAAACATTTTTTTAAATACGTGTAATTTCAAAATTAACACAACCTGACAATCCTAAATTTTGGAATGGACTATTCAGGGCTAAGTGGGTTTCCAAAATCAACCGAAAATAATACCTTAAGGGAAGGGAGTTTGAAATTTGATTTTTGAAACTTATTCCCATTCTCTGAGACATAACACTGGCAGCCCTGCAGGCACAAAACGTTGACTCAACGTTGAACTAACGTTGAAACAACGTTTTCAACGTTGTTTCAACGTTAGTTCAACGTTGAGTGCCTGCTGGGAGGAGCAGGAGGGACGTCACAGTAAAAGCTCATAATCCACTTAACCCGTTCTTCCGTATTCCCCTATTTCAAATATGCGGGGTGTCAAATTTGTTATCCCCACACTTTTCGAAGAAAAAGTGGGAATATTGTAATCGTCTTCGCCGTCCGTCCGTCCGTTCGTCCGTCCGTCTTACCAGATAACTCCTGTTAGACCTTAAGAGATACAAACTTGAAACCTTGGGAACATATAGATCTTTGGTCTGGGGAGTGCATGACACTTTTGGAATTTTGATCCCAGCCCTGGGGGCGAGAACTGGGGGAAGGGACCCGGGGTTGGCGGTCAGAACTTAAAGTTTTCAGAACATGGCCGTGTAACACATCAAATCGAACGGCATAATGAGTAGAATACATTGCAATCTAAATTTGACCCCTCGGGTCACCAGACGTGAAAAACAAAAGACTGCAAAAAAAAACACAAAAACAAACAACATCCATGACGATTAATGGGTAACTACTCCTAGACCGTTGACAATAGAAACTTGGAACCTTGGGAACTGATAGATCTTTGGTCTGGAGAGTGCATGGCACTTTCGGAATTCTGATCCCACCCCTAGGGACGGGGTCAGGGGGGGGGGGGGTCCCGGGGCTGTTCAAAAATCAAAGTTTTCAGAACATGGCCGTCTAACATATCAAACCGAATGACATGATGAGTAGAAAACATTGCAATAAAAATTTAACCTCTCGGGTCAATGTGGAGGTCCCAAGTGGTAAAACAAAAACTATACCCCCTCCATAACGATTAACCCTTTCCCACTTGGGGACTTGGTGAATGAATTATGCTGATTTTCACAGTGTTGCCTAGGACAGCAACTTCATATAACCATTGAATGGTCTGTTTTACATCAAACTCGACAAGAATATTTTCTGGGCAGTAGCCTTTCAAATGGAACCTTTTTAGGCTAAATCATTGTTGCCTTGGTAACGAGGGGGTATCTCAAAGTTGTCAAAAAGTGTGATTTCACATATATTTTTTATCAAATCTTAATCTCCACACTGCTGTCAAGGCAAGAGTTAAGGGTTTTGGCGCTGGCCATTTTCACTCTCTGTAGCATATTTTGCCAGCGTCAATTTGGAGGCATTTTTGACCCCGGACACTTCAGCGACCGGCTGGGGGCATACCCCTATTTTTTCGGCGGAAAGGGAGGGGGGCTGATGGCCCCCTTCAACCCCCTCCCCCCCCCCCCCATAGGAATAATTTTAGTTGGGAGCCGCGCGAAAAAACAGGCCATTTTTTGACAACTAATCCTAACGCAAACATAGCTGTCCAGGGGTGGGAAATGCAGATTTTAGGTGGTTCTGGGGCTCAGAAGGGGGGGGGGGGGTTCAGACACGTTTAAACACGTATCTGAGTGGGAGAGGGTTAACGGACTTATAGGAACTTGAAACCCTGAGAACTGTTAGATCTTTGGTCTGGGATGTGCATGACACTTTTGGAATTTTGATTCTAGGTTAGGGGAAGGGGCTCCGGGTGGTCAAAAATCAAAGTTTTCAGAACATGGACGTGTGACATATCAAATTGAACGGCATGATAAGTAGAATACATTGCTATCAAAATATGACCCATCGGGTGAATATCACCAGAGGTACCCCCCCCCCCCCCCCCCCCCTACACACACAAACAAACAAAAACAAACAAACAAAAAAATAAATAACCTCTCCATAACGGATAACTCCTCTCAGACCGTTAGAAAATGAAACTTGAAACCTTGGGTGCTGATGGATCTTTGGTCTGGGGAGTGCATGACACTTTCGGAATTTTGATCCCATCGCTGGGGGCGGGGCCAGGGGGGAGGGGCCACGAGGGTCAACAGAACATGGTCGTGTTATATAACAAATCGAACAGAAACGTTGGGGTATGCGATGGCGTGCCATCGACTGCACAATTCTAGATTTTATTGTTGTAAGTTTCACAAAGCTTTCTATCTTCAAGCAAACGGTGTGGACACAGATCAGACGCCACGTTCTGTGGCGTCTGATCTGGGTCCACACTGTTTCCAAATGACCAAAAAATGGAACCAGGATACATCGGATTAGTTTGATTAAGTCCAGTATGATTTATTGTTGTGCAAAAATATGTTGTTAATACATTAATCCGCGTATTATTTGCGAACTTCATTAATGGTTATTTGGTCAAAACAAACTTTCAGTAAACCTTAAAATAAATTATCCTTTGTTCAAGTTTTGAGTCGTTGTTAGGATTGGAAACTTTGAACTTGGGCTTCAACGATACCTAATATGGAACGACAGGAGGGGATAACAGCGCGAGAACTTGAAGGTATGTACATGTATTGACTTACTTGTGTTTTTGTCGCGCCTGCTATCATACCATGGCGCGATATAGGAGTCCAATTATCCGTCCGTTCGTCCGTCCGTCAAGCCGTCAACATTTGCGACGACCTGAGGGTTCAATCTAATGGTTAAATTCATAAGATGTTCATTAATGATACTTGGTAGAGATAGCAACTAAAATGCAGGCATTAATATACATTTCATGGTTACTGACTGTGAACTATTGCGTCAAACCTAGCATTCACCTTAATATTCAGATTCATAAGAGCTTCATTTATGATAATTGGTACAAATCGCAACTATAATGCAAGGATCCATATTTGACATTGTCCTATATTTCATGGTTCACTGACTTAGCAAACTATTGGGTCAACACTAGCTTTCAGCCTTATATTGAAATTCATTGCACAAAAACTGAAAAAGGGCAACTAACTACATTTCATGGTTCTGTACAGGCGTGACATAGCTTTCGACGGTATTCTTGTAAAGGTAACCCGCTCATTTCAAATGCGCAGGCTCGTCACAGGTTTTGCTGTTCGCAGACATGATGGAGCTTCATGAAAGAAGTCACCCATGTAGCGTTACTTCTGTCAAACTTTGACAACTCGAATACCTTTGGAGATATGAAATATTTCGAGAAAGTTGAAGTTCATACTACAATGGGGTAATGATATCACGCCAGGTCATAAAATAATTTTGATAAATTGAGGTAAAGTTACTAAACGTAAAAGCTCTCCAGTGCTAAAGTACACGTGACTATCACTGACTTGTCAGAATAATGGTTATTTTTAGAAAATAGCCACCGTGAGGTCAGTGTTGCGTAAATTTGGTTGGTTGATTTTAGGTTTAACGTCCCCGTCAACACTGTAAAGGTCATTTTGGAGACGTTGCTTCCAATTTTGTGGGACTTTTACCCGACATTGAGATGAAATGACTTCTCAAGCCCTGTCACCCAATGAAACCAATAGGGTTTATTAGCATGGACGGTCCGCCTCGCACCGCGGTTCCTGGACAGGCTTAGATCCTCTAAGCGGTTTACCAGTACTAGTGTGCGGGCCGGATTCAGCTCTGCGTGGAAGCATCATGCAGCCCATATATTTCTTCAAGCCCCTATGGGCGGGGGCCACAGTGTTGCGTAAAAGGGGTGTCTAAAGAATCTGCGCTGGAATCATGGGTTGGGCTTGGCAAACAGTGTAGACCCAGATCAGACGCCGCAGAACGCGGCGTCTGATCAGGGTCTACACTATTTGCTTTAAAAACTCGAATTTAAGGGCTAAACGAAACAGTTTAAATCTCAGTCCAGAACTATTTTTCCCAGCCTAGAGACAAACAACCAATCAGAACTCTCAGTGCTCTGATTCACATTTTATAAGGGAGTCAACAGAGATACTTCCTGTTCAATTTTCCTGTAACCAGCCTCGGAGGGCCATCCGACTTACGATCAGGAGGCCGCGGGTTCGATCCCAGCCGGGTCCGGCGACATTCCTTTCGTGGTGAGTGATCATCGACGTACATTCTCTACCTTACTATGATTCAAGAAGGGCAGTTGTCAATTTCTGCATTGCTTATGCATAAACCTGTTCAATAAATGTGTGGTTAGGTTCTCTGACCGGCTCGATGTCATTTTAATAGTGTTTAGTGGGCCGTTAAACTCCAAACCAATACTTTCTGAAATAAAACGAGACTTCCTTTTAAAAGACAGGAGAAAAATATTTCCTTTAAGAGTAGAACCCTTCGCTCATCGGAATCTATGCTGGCTGCCAACATGTAGTGATGGCATTGAGAGAGCTTCAGGCAAGAAACCATGCATCTAGCCATATTATATATAGTTGCCCTCCGCCCCACCTCTTTATTCTTCCTATTCAATTTTTCTGTTACCGGCCTGGGATGAACATCTGACTGATGATCAGGAGGCCGCGGGTTCGATCCCCGCCGGGTCCGGCAACATTTGTGCGTAGAGTGTGATCATCAACGTACATTCTCTCCCTTTCTGAGATTCAAGAATGAGAATTGTCAATTTCTGCACTGCACTGGTTAACCGCTATATATAAGCCTGCTCAGGAAATGTCTGGTTAGGTTCTCTAACCGGCTTGATATCATTTTAATAGTGTTTAGTGGGCCGTTAAACTCTAAACCACTACTTTCTGAAATAAAAGGAGACTTCTTTTTTAAAAACAGGAGAAAATTCTTTCCTTTAAGAATAGAACCCTTTGCAAAAGGGAGACAAATTATATTTGAAAGAGTTGCCTACCCTGGTGTGTCTATACTCCTTAACAGACCCAATGGTTAATTTACATCATGACTAGTTACTAAAAGTTTAGCCCTTGTCCTGCTGAATATTTAATTTAGCCACACCCATTTCTGACTATTAACCAACCAAATTACTTGATATATTACAGTCATTTAAATTTGCAAACTGAGTGATAAACAGTGTAGATCCGGATCAGATGGCTTCTTAGTTTAAACATATTTATTTTGATTACCAACATGTTACATACATACAATACATAAAAGTACAATGTCAAGGATTAGAACGAAAGCTCAAAGCTTGTAGAGTTCTTTTCCTTTGGTGCATACAATAGAACATTGTGCTATATTTGGCGACCGTTTCAATAAATATCAAATTATTTGTAGCATATAGTATGCCACAGATATTTTGGAGAAACAAAAAAATGGATTACAACTATGGATAAAAATACACCAATAGAAAGAGTTCGACAATGTGGATTGTTATTCCCTTATATTTTTTTGAAAAAAAAAAAAATCTTGCTTAATATGACGTTGAGATTAGAAACAAAAAAAATGGAGAGGGAGATTGGGGATGAATGCGTGTAAACATATAGAATCAAATTATCAGAACAGGTCGACAGGGCTATTATAGATTGTACGTTGCAGGAGTTTCTACTTGATGCACAAAATCGTTTCGTGCTCTTTATGAACTTCTGTGTCTGATCAAAGATGAAAGTATTGGATTCAAATGACAATGAGGTGTCACCAAATAAGAGAACATTTAAGGAAGGGATTGTATGTATTGAGACTGAATTAAGAAGACAGTTCCGTTATAAAGTGTAATACGCACAATGAAAAAAGTAGTGTTGGGCATCTTCGATACTGCCACATCGGCACATTGGCGAATCAGAGATATTTTTCATGAAAAGGTCAAGATTAAGTGAACTGCAGTTAGTTCGCAGGCGAGTATGCAAAATTTGTTCTTTCCTATGGCCTGTATAATAATACTTCGGTACCTTTATTTCTCCTTTTTTAAGGATACTTTTGAACGAGTTAACAGTATTTGATTGTTGGGCGTCAACGGGTAGACTGTTCCAAGCTCTAACTGCTGAAGGTAAAAAAGAATGGTAGTACTGATTTGTTCTGGTGGCAATGGTTTGAAGGTCATTTGAATTTCTTAAATTATATCTGGACATTGTGCTGAGAGATTGTGGAATAAGAGTAGTCAAATATGCAGGTGTAAGGTGATTTATCATTTTGTAAATCAATGTAAGCTGATGATGTATCCTTCTTTGTTCCAAAGATTCCCAGCGAATTTCAGTATAAAGTGCACTCCTAGAAATTAATTTAGTTGTACCAGTTGCAATTCTGGCAGCCTCGGTCTGTATTTTTTCTAGTTCGTCCTTTTCATATTGGGTGCAATTTGCCCAGATAATATCTCCATACTCTAGGAGTGGTCTTATGAAAACCAAATAAATTGTTTCTAGAGATTTCCTATCGAGCCTGAATTTAAGTTTCCTCATGACATTGATTCTAGTCCATGCCTTTTCTGTAATGTAATTTATATGTTGGTGCCATGTTCCGTCATGAGAGAAATATACACCTTGATGCTTATGATGTTCAACTTCAGTTATTGCTTGATTTTGCATGATAACGGTTGGATGTTGTGGTCGGTTTCGTTTACGAGAGATGAGAAGAGATTCTGTTTTCGAAGGATTAACAGACACTAACCATGTTTTTGCCCACTGCGAAATTTTTGAAAGATCAGAATTAAGACAGTTTGCAGCGGTTTCAGGATTTCCACAACTATAAAAGACTAGTAGCATCGGCAAACAGCCGAATGTTAGAGCCTATATCAACAACGATGTCATTTATATAAAGCAGGAAGAGTAATGGCCCTAAAATGGACCCTTGTGGCACACCAGCACGTATCTAGACCCAGTCAGATGTTGTACCGGGCAGCACAACTCTTTGTTTTCTGTCTGAAAGGTAGCTTTTAAACCAAGTGAGGACTTCCCCTGTTACACCAGCTGCTTGCAATTTAAAGATAAGACCATTATGCCATACACGATCAAAAGCTTTGCTGATGTCACAGAAGACAGCCCTTACCTCTTTCCCACAGTCAAGTGCATGACAGAATGTATTGTACAGAAATGTTAATTGGTTTATAGCAGAATCACCCGGAACAAAACCTGATTGAAGGGAAGTTAACTGATTGTTGTCACGAAAGTGGTTAAATAGGTATTTAAATACAAGCCGTTCAAGGACCTTAGATTCTGCGTTCAGTAGTGATATTGGTCGGTAGTTAGAAACGATGGATAGATCTCCCTTTTTAGGCACCGGGCATACATTAGCTTCCTTATAAGGTGTTGGAACGATGCCGGTTAGAAGCCCTCTGATCTGGATCTGCACTTGTTTCTCAAGGTAGGGGTTGCCATGAGCAGCAGGGTAGGGGTTAAGGGACACAGACGAAATTTTTCTAATGTCGAGGAACAATTACCTTTACAGAGCTGAAAGACGCGTTTGACCTATTTGACAAGAACGGTGACAAAAAGATGAATGTGAATGAACTGGGTATGGTTCTGAGGTCCATGGGACAGAATCCCACAGACAAGCAAGTGCAAGAGGTCATGGAGAAGGCGGATAAAGATGGTAAGAGGGGTTTAGGGGCATTGTTGCATCGTGAGTGGCGGCAGCTCTTTCAAAAATATTTTCTCTCCCTTGTCAGTAAGGGTCTTTTCTTAAAGGCAACTACCCCTTGCACCGCTCCCGCCCATAGGGGCTTGAAGAAATATATGGGCTGCATGCTGCTTCCACGCAGAGCTGATTCCGGCCCGCACACTAGTACTGGTAAACCGCTTAGAGGATCTAAGCCTGTCCAGGAACCGCGGTGCGAGGCGGACCGTTCATGCTAATAAACCCTATTGGTTTCATTTGACGACAGGGCTTGAGATGTCATTTCATCTCGATGTCGGGTAAAAGTCCCACAAAATTGGAAGCAACGTCTCCAAAATGACCTTTACAGTGTTGACGGGGACGCTAAACATCAAATCAAACAAACAAAACTACCCCTTGCTAAAAGAAAAACTAATATAAACATAAAATAAATAAAAACAGTATGCTAGGCCATTTATTCTAGCGCGTGGGGGGGGGGGGGGGGGGGGGGCGGTCGGTCCCCGAGAACACCGTGTTGTATTCTCTTGCTTGAAGAGTAGACAACTATTGATAACTGAAACATTGTATTTTGAAAGAGTCCCCCCTTAAGTGTCTTTTAAGAATAGCGGGCGTGTAAGGGTAGAGGGGGAGTGTTGTTATTTCTACTTTTTCTATTCTTCCATTCAATTTCCTTTTTCACCCCTGTATTTTAATTTCATTTCCTCTACTTTCTCTTCTATTTCGGGGACGTTAAACCTCTCATTTTCTCTGAGAGATGACACAAATGACCCACAAGGGTTGTCGTTAAACCCCAAACAAATCAATCAATTTATAGTGGAATTTTACTGTATCTCGAACATGTACTGGTCCAGACTGAACTGCATCGACATGATGGCTGGCTTGGGGAAGATATGAGGAAGGTAGGGTTTAATTCCTTGCGATCAATATTCTGCAACACGTGAAAGTTATATTCCGCGCAGAGCTGAAACCGACCGAACTTGAGTACTGGTAAACAGCTAAGGCCTAAGCCTACCCAGGAAATGTGATGCGAGTCGGACCGCTCCTTAAACCCTAGCGGTTTCTATGGGCAGTAGGGCTTGGGATGTCATTTCATCTCAATGTCGGGTAAAAGTGCCACAAAATCGGAAGCAACGTCTCCAATATGACCTTAAAAGTGTTGACGGGGAAGTAAAAAATCTGCAACTCAAACAAACAAAACTAACTTTGCTGCGAATTGTTTGGATAAAATTTATACTATTCAGCAGCTCTCTCTCTCTCTCTCTCTCTCTCTCTCTCTCTCTCTCTCTCTCTCTCTCTCTCTCAGACATACACTGTAGGTGCTCGATAGGACGCCTCACTGAGTACCTAACCTTTGTGTTTCTGAACACAAGTATAATAAGATAATGTATGTACTTGCAAATGTCACTTGAACTCTTTGCGAGGAGGCTCATTGGTTAACCCATATATGCATAGAGTCCCAAAAATGGGACATTGGCAAGCAGTGTAGACCAAATCAGACACCACAGGTCGCGGTTTGCTTACAGTTAAACGAAACAGTCCAATTCGGGTCCATTTTTCCAGCCTTCACTCAGATACAGTAGCCCATCAGTGCTGTCAGTTCTCTGATTTTATTCAGCTCTATATAGTGCGACTTAACTCTTAAGACGCCGAGAAAAACTACATCTGAAAATGTGGTCTGCTTATGTCGTCTGCTGTTTTTTTTTTTTTGCAAACTTTTTAAAAATACTTCTGCATACAGGCAAACAGTGTGGGACCAGAGCGTACTGCTCCAGTCTGATCTGGGTCCACACTGGTCCATACTGTTTGCAAAATGTAGGAGCAGTCTGATCTGGGTCCACACTGTTGGAAAACAAAAAACAAAAAAAATACTTTTAAGGTAACCGGCAGGCGGCAAAGCAGACGACAATTGTCGTGATTGGCATTTTATGGGTTAACATCTCCATTGCAGCAAGTGGATACATAGACTATGAAGAGTATGTTCAGCTTCTGAAAAACTATTTAAAAGACCCACAGATTGTAGAAATTGAACTACGAGAGGCTTTCCGAGTTTTCGACAAAAATCGCAACAATAATTTAGACTTCGCCGAACTCCGTAAAGCTGTGACGCATCTAGGAGAGCCTCTTTCTGACAAAGAGGCTATTGACCTTTGTAAACTTATGGACGTCAATGGGGATAACCAAGTTGATGTCGAAGGTAATTTATTCTGCTCAGCATACTCTACAATATTTTATATAAGAAAGATTATTCTTCCACACCAGATAAAGAAATCCGTATTTTTACCCTGGGATAGAAATTCTGTTCTTACCCTGGTGTTCTTACCCAGGGACAGGGTAAAAAATCGAATATTCTCACGTGTTTGATATGCACTGGTTGAATACGACCTCATATGCGCCGTCTTTAAGGTAAACGTCACAGCACATTACGTGACGTCACTAATCATCACTACATTTTTATCGACTATGGGGCGCCGTTTTACTATTTATAGATATCCATAATTATTTATGAATATCCATAATTCGAATTATGGACGACGGCAAATTCGAATTATGGATATGCATTATTATTTATGGATATGCATTATTATTTATGGATATCCATAATTATTTATGGATATCCATAATTCGAATTATGGATATCCATAAATCGATCTGAATTAATGATATCCATAAGTCAAATAATGGATGACCATTACTCGATTTATTGATATCCATAAATCGATATCCATTTTTCGGCTGAATTATGGAATCGATTTATGGATATCATTTATTAAGATCGATTTATGGATATCCATAAATCGAATTATGGATATCCATAATTCTCCTCGGCAAATAAACCAAATGAATAAGGACTGCTCCCTTTGCAAAAAATGAAAAATCTCGACATTCCCGTCAGGTTTCCGATTTTAGAGTGTAATAAAAGCCGGGATGGAGGCGGAGGTTTTGTTTGTTTGTTTGTATGAATTGAGGTTTAACATGCCCGTAAAGACTAAAGGTCATTTTGGAGACAATGTCTTCCAGTTTTGTGGGACTTTTACCCGACATTGAGATGAAATGACATCTCAAGCCCTGTCACCCAATGAAACCAATAGGGTTTATAAGCATGGACGGGCCGACATTCACCACTTTGCCTGGGTAGGCTTAAATCCTCTAAGCGGTTTACCAGTACTCATGTGTGGTGGGTTTCTGCTCTGCGTTGAAGCATCATGCAGCCCATCTATTTCTTTAAGCCCCGATTGGCGGGAAAGGGGAGGTTTAGTGGTGGTCTATGGTTTGGGAGAGATATGTTTTGTTTTACTTAGTTTGATTTGAGGTTTAACGTCCCAGTAAACACTAATTAGGCCATTTTGGAGACGTTGCTTCAAATTTTGTGGGACTTTTAGCCTACATTGAGCTCGAAGCTCCTTTGGAAACTCCACCAGTACGGAATAAGACAGGAAAGCACTGGGTTGGGTCCGCGCCTTCTTATGTAATCGGTCACAGTCGGTAATCCTTGAGAGTGAGAAATAAGGTTCGGGTTCGGTCCCAGTTCGTCAGGAGTGCATCAGGTCTCTGTACTGGGCCCGATCCTGTTCCTTGTCTATATAAATGACTTACATGAACAGTTAGAATCACAGGTCTGTCTGTTTGCCGACGACACGGCCGTTTACCTCACCATTGAAGGAGCGGATAGTGGCCAGGTGCTACAAAATGATCTAAACACCCTGTCTGCGTGGAAGTCCAGGTGGAACATGGAGTTAAACCCTTCGAAGTGCCAGGATGGGTGACTACTTCCAGGAGACCAATAAACGTCCTGTATCACCTGCATGTGCAGGTCCTGGAGGTGGTCACCAGTACTAGGTTCTTTGGGATGGACATATCCGGTGGCCTGTTCTGGAACTCCCACATAGACAGGATAACTGCAAATGCAAACAGGGACCTTAAAATCCTTAGAATGAATATAAAAACCAAACTACCAAGGATGAGAGAGACTGCCTACAACACTCTGGTACGGCCCCAGCTGGAGAATGCAGCCCCTATATGGGACCCCTTTACCCGAACCAAGATACTCCAGTTAGAAAAAATCCAAAGGAGGGCTGCTCGTTGGACCACCAGTGACTATGACACAAGGTCAAGCGTTACAGCCATGCTTGATAGACTTGGTTGCAGATCTTAGGGGAGAAATCATTAAACCAAAAGCTTTTGCGGTGAATTATGGATATCCATAAATCGAAATATGGATATCATTAATTCAGATTGATTTATGGATATCCGTAATTTGATTTATGGATATCCATAATTCGAATTATGGATATCCATAAATCAGAGGAATAATGGATATTCATAAATCGAATTAAGGATATCCATAAATCGAATTATGGATATCCATAAATACAGATTAAAAAGTAAAACGGCGCCCCATAGACGACGGAAAAACTGAAGTGAATGCATTAGTAAAAATCCAGAAATGAAAGGTTTGCAAGAAAAAGAATCTTACAGACTTACATGGTGTGAGGGGTGGATAGAGAATCCGTCCATTACGCAAACACGCCTATACAATTATACATTGCCACCTTTATCGCCGAAAAAAATAAAATTTTAGGATGAAAAATTGTGAAATTTTTCTTATTTCTGCTCAAAGTATATATTGTGGGCACTCGTTAGAACCGCCTCATCGAGGCGGTTCTAACGAGTACCCACAATCTATATTTTAGAGGAGAAATAAGAAAAAAAGGTATACCCCCGGAAACCCCAGTTTTACTAGATCTATATAAAAGTGGTTTGCAAGGGGGTCAAAATTATATAGGCGTGTTTTCGTGATGCCTCGGGATAACAGTCCGGCATCACTTGGCAAGTTTCGTGATGCCGGACTGTGACCCTCGGAACGGATTTTTCTATCCATACCTCACACCCATGTAAAATTCATATATTCCTCCATACCTGGTGCTATGATGGATCCTTAATCTTTCGAACAACCCCTATATCGAACAAATTTTCCTGATCCCAATGGTGTTTGTCTCATTGAAGTTCGACTTATTAAAACTTTATTTAACGCTTAACAATCTGGGTAAAAGTTTCAACAGACGACATTTTAAAATACCTATAAAACATATTTAATTAATTTGCATGAAATGCCAAAATGTAAGAAAAAAAGAAAAGAAAAATATCAACGGAGCCCACAAAGGTACTAAAAGTTAAACGAATAACGTGACTGTTCAACTAAATCTTTGAGTGTCTATGGAAGACTCGATCGGGTCGTTTTATTTGAAATACGCATTGTTTGAGAATTATCTGCAACGAGTATTTCCTTATGAAATTTATGCTCATATTTCATATGAAATTTATTGAGACTCGACATGGGCTCGTTTTATAAGTTTAATATAAAATTACAGCTCATATATTATGGATATGTCTTGAGATTTAAGATAAGATTTTTGTTATATATATATATTTACAGAGTTTGTCAAGGCTATGTGTCAGAGGTACTGACGATTTTAACCACGTGGTGAAAACATATCCCGGAAGTGCAATATTGGAGTGACTATATAGACCTATGGTATTTATGTTGAGAATGCGAAGCATTAGTTATTTAAGCAGTTTTGAATCAGCTCATGCGAAAAAGCCACTTATCAAATAAGCGACCAGAAAAAAGGTTCAGCTGGGTATGCGCAGACAACCAACAGGGCTAGAAGCAAGACGTATTTCATGAAGCATGGAGCACCAGGAGCATTCCCTTTGAACGCCGGTTTTGCGGTTCCAATTTCCTGATTACCTCAGTTTTTATCGTTAAGCTACCTTGTGAATATTTGATTATTATGCATTTTTATCGCGTTATGAAATAAGCTTTAGGGCATGTATCTTGACAGAAATAGAATCGCGTATACAGTCGAACTTCAATGGCTCGAACACCTTTGGGACCTCGAAAATCTGTTCGAGACAGGGGTAGTTCGAGCCACTGAGGTTATTGTCAGGAGGCATAACGAGATACTTTTATACATATTTTCGGTATTCTATAATGAAAACGTATGCTGTGTGTACTCATTAGAATCGCCTCATCGAGGCGATTCTAATGAGTACACACAGCATACATTTGCAAGATAAAAGACTAAAATCTCCTCAATTATCCACCACTATTTCTTATGTAGAGGATTTCGCTAGGGGCTCAAGAATGTGTTCGACGCATCCATGGTAAACGAGCCATCGGTGTTCGAGCCATCGAAGTTCTACTGTATATTTCTTTATTTTATATTTGAAAATATTCTAATTCAAGGAGAAAATCAAGTTTGAACTGATCTTAACCCTTATCCCGCTGCATAAATTAATTAAGCCACACCCATTTGCGTTTCACCCAATGAAATTACATGATGTAATTTATTCATTCAAATTTGTAAACTGAATGACAACAATTGTAGATCATGAACAGATGGTTTCTGAAGAAGCCATTCAGAAGCCATCTGATCAGGATCTACACTGTTTGCAAAGATAGGGGTTGTTGTGCTCAGCAGGATAAGGGTTAATCTTGTGCATTAATGCCATTCGAACTGGAAAGCGCAGTTATGCTTCTAGTCGCGCCTTATAGCGATACACACAGAGAGGTAACTCTTTGTGATTTCTCCTCACGAGGTTTGACAAGAACAAGCTGCTCCGCCTCTAGAATAATTCAGTTTTAAGTCAAGACCTTTAGGAGAAGCAACTCTTTCCAACATATTCTATTCTCCCTTATCAGACAGGATCTCCTTAAAAATACATTCTTTCCTGTAAGAGTAAACCTCCTTCTTGAAGGGTTCTGTACTGGGAAGCGTCAACAGAAAATATTGTTTCAAAGGACGTCATGAAGCCCCCCCACCCCCACCCCCCACCACCACCCCGCACATCGGGGCTTGTGGAAATAGACTGAACTGCATGGTGCTTCCATGCAGAGTTGAAACCGACTGTACATGACCTAGAAGATGTAAGCCTGTCCAGGAAAAGTGGTGCGAGTCGGACCATCCATGTATATAAACACCATTGGTTTCACTGGGCGACAGGCGGCTTTAGATGCCGTTTCATCTCACGGTCTGGTGAAAGGCCCACAAAACTGGAAGCAACGTCACCAAAATGGCCTAAATGGTGTTGACGTGGATGTTAAACCTCAATCAGTTGTCGCTTTTGTACAAGTGACGAAAATGTTTCAGGCGTATACACCCACATTAATTTCGGGAATAATTTATGCAAATATGATCATAATGGGAGGTAAATTGGCGGTTTTATGACGGCCAGAACTTCGTATTACACCGACGCGCCAAAATTATTAACCCATTTAGTACCGGAAACCCCAAAACGGGTACCCTGGCAAACAGTGCAGGCCCAGATCAGACGTCTGATCAGGGCCTCCACTGTTTGCTAAAAGTTTAGTCATTTTCCAAATAAATTTTGATGAAAACACAACCTGACATCCCTAAATTTTGAAATGGACTCCTGCTATATATAAGGAGGAAGATTCCATATGGTACAAAAAAGGTTAACCCATATATGCCTCGCGGTCCTTTTCTGGGACATTGGCAAACAGTGCAGACACAGATCAGACGCCGCAAAACACGGCGTCTGATCTGTGTCTTCACTATTTGCTTAAAGAACACTCATTTTTGTAAAATTTCCTACAAGCAATAACAAACCTGACACCCCTATAATTGGAAATGGTCCACTCCAAACTTACTGGCTGGAATATTCCATTGTCATATATGGGTTAATTAATATGCATCTATTTCATGTTGCATGTCGACAATGGATTCTAAGGATACAGATTTATAATAAAGCCTGTTTGCACTTTCTTTTCTTGACAATATTGACGTGTATGAAATGTCTTAAAGATTTTGTAATTATTGTTATGACTAGAACAGTACTATAGAATGTGCAAAAAGGTTTGAAAAAACTGGGGTAGAACTTAAATGGCACGAGCACCTTTGGGGCTATACACGTATCCTAGTTAAGAGTAGTTCGAACGAGCACCTTAGGAAGAAAAAACCTATTCAAATAAATTGGAATTTTTACCACCAAAAAAAGGGTCCGCAACATTCTTTCGTGGAAATTGATCATGAAATCTTATTTATGGTCATTCTCTCCCTTCCGCTGATTTAAGAAGGGCAGTTGTCAGTTTCTGGCGAAAAGATGTGCACTGTACTGGTTAACCGCTTACGTATAAACCTGCCCAGGAAAGTGTTGATAGGTAAACTGACCGGCTCAAAAATGACCTAAATAGTGTTGACTGGGCCGTAAAACTCCAATACAAACAAACAAACAATTAATCACCAAAAATATATATATATATATATATCAAAATTTTCTGATTAAAAAGTCTAATATTTTTCATATTTCTGATCAAAATATAGATTGTGAGAACTCGATAAAACCGCCTCGATGAGGAGATGAGACGGTTCTAATGAGTACGAAAAATCTATATTTTTGAGCGGAAATAAAACTAATTTATCATATGACGTCGCGTCTGAAAGTGTAATAACGCCATGTAATATTTTCGATAATCCATTAGTGGATTTAATATGCAAATTAGCTAGATACGTTCTGTAACGTTACATGTACGACGTCCTTAACGACGTTGCATTTACTTATGGCGGAATATTGACATTTTTGTAAACAATCGTGAATAAAATGCGTTTTAAATGTCATATGATAAATAGAATCTTGCATTCGTGCTCATGTATTATTGAATTTATTAAACTCGTCGAGGAAAAGGGATAAAATTCTCGGCAAAGCCTCGCATTTTATCCCTTTTCCTCAACTCGTTTAATAAATTCAATAATACATGAACACTCATGTAAGATCCTCTATGTATACCCCTGTAAAACCCAAAAGCGAGATTTAAAGGGTAAACTTATTTAGACGTGTTTTCGTCATAAAATCACAGCTCTGGACGAGTAGACCATAATGGAGATTGTAGGGATATAGAGGATCTTACATGAGTGTTCATGCATTATTGAATTTATTAAACGAGTTGAAGAAAAGGGATAAACTGCGAGGCTTTGCCGAGCATTTTATCCCTTTCCCTCAACGAGTTTAATAAATTCAATAATACATGAACACAAATGCAAGATTCTATTTATCATATGACATTTAAAACGCATTTTATTCACGATTCTTTACAAAAATGTCAATATTCCGTCTTTAGTAAACGCGACGTCGTTAAGGACGTCGTACATGTAACGTTACGGAACGTATCTAGCTAATTGCATAATTAATCCACTAGTGGATTATCGAAAATATTATATGGCGTTATTACACTCTCAGACGCGACGTCATATGATAAATATAAAATAATAATCGTATGTAAAATTTTAAACTCCCGGAATGAGTGTTCAAGAGCGATTCAATAAGCTTGAAGCTTTCATCGCAGTCGAACTAAAATAAATTAGTATAAACTAAATATTAATAATAAAAATGTCCGATGAAGCGGTTCCCAAATGATTCTCATGGTAAATCAAAGCGTTGAGAGTACTGGTGGGTTGGTTGTCTCTGAGTCTAGGCTGAAAAAATAGTCCTGAACTGAGACTTAAACTGTTTCGTTTAACACTTAAGGGGAATGGGAACACCTACAGGGGAGGCAACTCCTGCAAAAGTATTTTTGTCTCCCATATCAATAGGGGTCAACTCTTAAAGGAAAGAATTTGCTCCTGAGGAGCAAATTCTTTCCTTCAAGAGTAGACCCCTTTTTCCGTGGGACAGGGTTTATAGAAAGGCGAACAGGAAGTTCCGACTGCTGTCTCCCTTTGAAAAATGGCGGAAAAATCAGCCAGGTGTTCCCATTCCCCTTAACTTCCAGCATTTTAACCAAACAGTGTAGACGCTGATCAGACACCTCATTCTGCGGCGGATGATCTTGATCTACACTGTTTGCCAATGACCCAGTACACGAGCCCAGTCGATATTTTACTTTTCACACAGCGCTCTGACGTCACATGAAAGACGAGCGCTGCTAAAAATAACCGGTACCTGAATTTTGTTCTAGGTCATCGATAGTCACGTGGACAATAGCAGGCGGAAAGCTTCTGTGGTAAGAAACTCTAGGTCGATTGATTAACAATCTACCCAATGATAACAGAGAATTTGTATTGGAGTTTAACGACCCAGTCAACACTATTTAGGTCATTTTTTAGCCTGTCAGTTTACCTATCCACGTTTTTCCTGGACAGGCTTATACGTAAGCGGTCAACCAGTACAGTGCACATTTTTTTTCGCCAGAAACTGACAACCGCACTTCTTGAATCAGCGGACAGGAGAGAATGACCGTAGAAAAGATTTCATGATCAATCTCCACGAACAAATGTTGCCGATCCCGGCAGGTATCGAACCCGCGTCCTCCTGCATGATCACCTGCAGACTGAGTTACCGAGTCCGGCTATAACAGGCGAGCAGCTTCTGTAGTTAGTAACATTGGGTCGATTGATAAACCGTCGACCTAAAATTAAAACGAAAGCTTTCTCAGCATTGGTTGCTCGTGTAGGCTTGAAAAATGGTTCTGAATGGAGACCAAGACTGGCCCAAAGTTTGTTTAATCTTTAATTTCCTAGGGCCAGTTGTTCAAAACTAACGACGTCGTTAGTTAACGTATTGTTAAAACTTTGATCATTAAATATGGCAAATATGCTAATATTTTTGCTGAAAAAATGTGAGCAGCTTTTGCACATGCAAAAGCTGCTCACATTTTTCCAGCAAAAATTCCAAATTTTTCGATATTGTACTTGCTAGAACAGTCACAATATGACCACTAACGAGCTCGTTAAGCTTACAATGCTTTGAACAACTGGCCCCTGTATTTTAAACAATCAGATGCTGCGCATTATGGCAAGTCCTGGTTTTACAGATAATCGACTATGCTGTCAAAGCGGCTATACAAATAACAAAACAAACAAACAACAACAACAGCAAAAAAAAAAAAACAAAAAAAAAAAAAAAACGTCTACCTGGAATTTGTACAGACAATCGCTACCTGCGCGCGGTTAGAGATAGTCACGTTGACATCATATCTCCTCATTTTGACAAAGCAATGTAACTTGCGTTTATTCGGCTGTCAGTTGGATCAGTACCGTATTTTCGCTAATCAATTGCATGTAGTTTTTATGTACCCGCGAGGGTCCATAACTGGTGAAATAAACAATTCTGTTCTATTCTATAATAACTGTTAATCAAGGCATGACACCGATATCTTCCATAACTTTGGAGATTTGTTTCATTTAGTGAAAGTTTTACAATTAATAGCAAACAATGTAGACCCAGATCTGACGCCGCGTTTTGCGGCGTCTTATCTGGGTCAAGACTGTTTGCCAATGTCTAAATTACAATGCCCGGTATATACCCAGCACAAAAACGGGGCTTGAAGAAATAGATGGACTGCAGGATGCTTCCCCGACCCCACACTAGTACTTGTAAACCGCTTATATGATCTAAGCATGCCCAGGCAAAGCGGTGGGAGTCGGACCGTCCATGCTTTTAAACCCTATTGGTTTCATTGGTCGACAGGGCTTGGGATGTCATTTCATCTCTATGTCGGGTAAAAGTCCCGCGGAAGTGGAAGCAAAGTCTCCAAAATGACCTACATGTATACAGTGTTGACGGGGACGTTAAACCTATAATGAAACAAAACAAGAAATATCTTTAAAAAAAGATATGCGGCGTAGATTTAATTGGAAGGTTGTTTTGAAATATGAAATATCAGCTACGAGAGTGATTTAGCAACGATTGATTGTTTTGGGTTTAACGACACTACTACCCCTGGTGGGTCATTTTGTCTCGTCACCCACAGCAAGGGAGAAAAGAGGGAGAAGAGTAAGGCTGACGTGATTAATCGAATAATCAATTAATCCATCGATAATTTCCACAAAAATGATTATCATTTCTGATTTGCTTTTAATCGATTACTTGATAGGTACAATTTACTACCCAAAGTTATGCCTAAAATAGCTGGATGAGTGGCAAACAGTGCAGACCCTGATGAGACGCCGCATTCTGCGGCGTCTCATCTGGGTCTACACTGTTTGCTCAGTCCTGTCTGTTCAAATATACATATGGTAAAGTGCAACATATGGTAAGAGTCATGCTCAGGCAGGTTAAATTATGAAAAAAACCTTAGCGATTACAAATCGATTATCGATCGCAATGACATGACTGATAATCGATTATCTTTTCAGCTCCGATTAGCCATCCCTAGAGAAGAGATGGTAGATGAGATGAAAGTAAGGGACAGAGGAAAATTAATGGAAGTGTACAACCAGAAGAAATAACAACAGCCTCCCCCCCCCCCCCCCCACACACACACACACACCTTACACTTACCTGCTTTAAGGACAGCAGGTCTTGTCCAACATTCAGCAAGTATCAGTTGGACGCCCCAATGATGCACCCCATTCTAAGGGCATATATTGTATATTTATGAAGCAAATTAATGACCATTCCATTCAACAACTACGACAGTCTACCGAAGTGTCCATCCTTTTCATTTTAACCCAGGAAATGTTTCATTTTTTATGTGTGTAAAAGAGACCTTATTAATTTTCTAGTGTTTTAATCTACCTTAATTTGAATGAAGAAGCGGAAACAATTACAGATTTATTATCCCCATTGGTCAATGCTTTCACAGGCTTGCGGGGTCTTACGCAGATTTGCCGTTTGATACAGCGCAAGTTTTCTGGAAGAAAATGACGGCGCACATGGGTTGCTAAGCGGAAATAGGTCGTATTTTTCATTGCTTTATTGTTTTAACGTTTGTATTCAACACAGAAACACACCGCTGTCACACGGAGGATAGAAATTATTCTTATTAAATCGTGCGGTGTTCATTTGATGGTATCTTTTAGATTTTCGCGATTTTGTTTTTATACACAAGTCACTGAGGGTGGGTCATTTTTTAAGAAATGTGACATTTCCAACCCATGTTGTTGCCATTTGAGTTGTGAGAGCTATTTTGTTTTCCTTTATGCATACCTACTTCTTCATGTCGGTACGAGAACTGGTATGACGACAACCGTTAGACAGGGGATTATGCTTAGAAAAGAAAATCTGGAAAACACGAGATATGCCGCACGATTTGGCAAAACTTGATACAGCGCAATTTGCCGGTGGCCATTTTATTGCGACAATGTCGAGTCATTGTGTCACTACTTTTATGCTGTGTGAGCTTTTGATTTTTTTCTTTTAGTCGTTCAAACTTAAATCCAACAACCCAGAGAGAGAGAGAGAGAGAGAGAGAGAGAGAGAGAGAGAGAGAGAGAGAGAGAGAGATTTTAGCAAAGCTTTTGACAAAGTCGCCCATGTAAAAAAAAATGCACAATTATGGCATTAGAGGAGCCACTCTCAAATGGATTAAGGACTTTTTGGACAATCAAAAAAGTAGTCGTAATAAACGGGGAAAATTCAGCTAGTATATCCCAGTCAGCTCTGGTTTCCCTCAGGGCTCGGTTCTCGGACCAATTACCTTTCTTGTATGCAGCAGGTCAAACTAAGAGTCAGACATTCGCGGACGAAACTGTCATGTACCTTGCAATAAGCTCATAATCAGACAGCCTTCTGCTACAACAAGACTTTCATACACTTGAACAGTGGGAAAAGATGTGGGACATGAACTTTAATCCTACTAAATGCCAGGTCCTTCGTGTTAGCCGACGTAAGAACCCTATTCCAACTGTGTACCTCTTGCTTGGTAATCAGAGAGTATTTCTGCAGCTAAGTATCTTGGAATCACCATATCTGATGATCTAAACTGGCAACCAAAATGCAAATCAGACCATTGGAGTCTTGAAAAGACTCTTGTCAGGCCGCAGCTTGAGTATGCGTCCACTGTATGGTATCCGCACACTGCCATTGACATATACAATGTACAAAGTGGAAGCAGTCCAAAGAAGGGCTATACCCCCTCGATCCTTTTATATACCATACCATACCTTACCTCAAAACGTAAGCCCTGAATAGAAATATGGGCGAAACGACCAACCAAATTCGGACGAAACACCCCCCGGGCGCATCGACCAAGGGCGTAACGACCCACGGACGAACCAATTTAGGTCCTCAGCATAGCTGTAACACTTGAGGTGTAGCTATAGTCACATGTTGCCCATCCGGCATCCCTTCTTTGGACTGTTTCTACTTTGTATATGTCAGTGGCAGTGTGGGGATATCATACCATGAACGCATACTCTACCTGCGGCCTGACAAGAGTCTTATATGCAACTGATTTCAGGTCCTTATTATGGACCCGAATGTTTCTTTTCAAGAATCCAAGGGTCGGATTTGTTTGTTTTTTGTTTTTTTTTTTTTTGGTTTTTTTTTTTTTTTTTTTTTGTTTTGTTGTCAATGTGGGTTTCCGGAAGTAAGGTCAAGGATTGTGGCCAGGTAAAATCGATTTAAGCCCCCCAGTGGAATTTGTTTCCGCTGACCGTTCCAAGGCGGTTCTTCTGTCGCTGTTTGTTTTTGTCATGTCAGTTCTTGCAGAAAGGGTCTGAAACGCCATAGAATGGTGCTTTCTACAGTGCCTAACTGGGGGGAACAAGGTCATCTGTTGGAATGCTGGTTGCACCCTTTAGACGCTTGTATAAGTGTATGAGCCTACTGTCTCTTCTCCCTTTTTTGAGAGACTCCCATCTTAACTTTCCCAGAACTCCAATCATGCTCCCGGTTTCAAAGCAGTAATTGTTTGTTACAAATCGGGCAGCCCTATTCTGAACTTTTTCAATTTCTTCAGTAAGGACCACTTCACTTGGGTCCCAGATGCAACCACCATATTCCAAGATTTGGCGAACAAGTCCCTTATATGTTGTCTCCTTCAACTCCTGAGGACTATGATGAAAATTTCGCCTCAGGAAACCAAGTGTTCTATTCGCCTTAGTGCACATGTTGCTAATTGTGTGCATTCCATCTCAACTCGTGTGTGATTGTCACAACAAGGTATTCAATGGTATTCACATTTTCGAGGACCGTTCCCTCTAACGTGTATGAAGCCTCAATTTTATTTGTTCTCTTCCTAGCTATCTGCATAATATTGCATTTAACGGACTGAAATCGCATGCCCCATTTTCGTGCCCAACATCATAATCTTTATCCTTCTGAAGTTTCATTGAGTCCTCTGTATCTCTGATTTCCCGATAGCAAACACAGTCGTCTGCGAACAGTCTTATTTCTGAGTCAATGTCAGTGGAAATATCATTAATGTAAAGACAGAATAGCAGCGGAACAAGAACAGTCCTCTGTGGGACCCCAGATAAAACTGACGCCCATACTGAAGATTCACCATTAGCAACAACACGCTATTTTCTGTAGCAAAGTAAGGAATCGATCCATTTGAGAGTCTTCCCCCCCCCCCCCCCCCCCCCAATCCCATAACCAAATACATGCAATTCGAATTTAAGTAATCCAGGAGGTGGGGTGTCAAAAGCCTTCTCGAAGTCTAGAATAAATGTGTCCACCTGCCCCCCATCCCCCTTCGTCCAAGACTTTTGCCCAATCATTAATAACCGTGCTCAACTGAATTTCGCAACTATGCCTTTTCCTAAATGCATGCTGTCTGTCGGACAAAAGTGTATCTTCATCCAAGTGGGCCATGATGTTTGAACAGACCAAGTGTTCAAGCAATTTACATAAGACCACAGATCAGTAACACTGGGCGATAATTACGAGCAAGAGCCCTGTTTCCTATTTTGAAAAGTGGGCAAATATTCGCAAGGTGCCATTCTTTGGGGATTTCACCCGTATTGAGAGATTGTTGGAAAAGATGAGCAAAATGTGGACCTAACTCAAATGCTAGTTCCTCCATCAGGTCCTAAAGCTTAAGACGGGTTCAAGCCTTTAAGTAACTTGATTACTCCCGCCGATTACGCAACAATATTTTCCATGAAAGGGGCCGATCTCCCAGTCAATGGAACCTCGTACTCAGTTTTATTAAACGCATCATTGAATTGACCAACTAATTCCTCTGCCCTTTCAGAGTCCGACTTAGCAACCCCGTTCCCTAGGCCTCCTCTTTTGTTAAGGGCGTCTGTCATTCTTGTGCCTATATTTGTAGGAGTCTCTGGGATGTATACAAGAAAGAGAAATGATCCGAGAACCGAGCCCTGCGGGGCGCCAGAGGAAACTGAGACTCTCTCTCTCTCTCTCTCTCTCTCTCTCTCTCTCTCTCTCTCTCTCTCTCTCTCTCTCTCTCTGTACGTGTTTGTCTCTCTCTTTCTCTCTCTCTCTCTCTCTCTCTCTCTCTCTCTCTCTCTCTCTCTCTCTCTCTCTCTCTCTCTGTGCGTGTTTGTCTGTGCGTGGGAATGAAGCTTACTTGTCGTTGATGTGTGTCTGTATGCGGGCAAGTGAACATACATATGTATCTCAAAATATGTAAAATGTTACATTCAGTCTACATAGCGTCTATCTATTTGGTATGTTGGATTTAAGAAATAGATCAGCTCTAACTGTGATTTGTTGTGTAATAAATCACAGTTTGGAGGTCAGTTGTAAAGTAGACAAATCACGAGCGCGTAGCGCGCGTGATTTGTCTACTTACAACTGACCGACAAACTGTTATTTATTACCCAACAAATCACTGGCTAGAGCTGATCTATTTCGATTCTAACACGCTGAAAATCGGCCATAATGTTGTTGTTTCCTTCAAAATCTCACAACTTTTCGCCATTGTTAGAAGAAATCCCGCTTATATTATCGACTGAAACACATGCATTTATATCCTTTTCTAACGCTTTCGATGCGAGAAAATGACGTTACACCGTCTAACGTCAAGTAAATCGATTAGTGACGTCATAAATTTGCAGTTTTAAATGACGTCACACGTCACGTTCTTCGAGCTGTGATTTGTTGCAGAATAAAACACAGTTATTTTGCATTGCCTATATAGGCGCGCTGTGTTAGAATTAAGAAATAATCTCCACGTACAGTGTGTTATCGTGATTAACACACGGTGTTGGAGGGCAGATTGCGAAATATTAATTCACGACGGCGAAGCCGGAGTGAATTAATATTCGCATCTGCCCGACAACACCGTGTGTTAATCACGATAACACACCGGGTGCGTGGAAATTATTTCGATTCTAACATGATGCTAAACTGAAATACAGTAGTAACAAAACGTTATCTTGGGGACTATTTTGCAGCGGATGTCGACAGAAGGAAATGTTTACATGCAACGTCACGATGACGCCAAATTGCACGCACCACGTTGACGACGTGAATTATCGCATATTTGCAAACGCTGACGTTTCCACTGGGTTCAATGGGAAAAACGTTAACGTCATGTTAGAATTAAGGTTAAACGACTAAAATAAAAAATCAAAGGCTCCCACAGCATAAAAGTAGTGACACAATGACTCGACATTGTCGTAATAAAATGGCCACCGGCAAATTGCGCCGTATCAAGTTTCGCCATTTGAAGCGTGCGTCATTTTCATGTTTTCCACCCATATAAACGGTTGTCGTCATACCAGTTCTCGTGCCGATATGAAGAAGTAGGTACAAGAAAGCTAGTTGGAATATGTCACATTTCTTAAAAAATGACCTACTCTGAGTAAATTGTGTGAAAAAAAAAAAAAAAATCGCGAAAATCTGAAAGATATCACCAACTTTAAATAGAATAATTTCTATACCCCGTGTGATAAGCGGTGTGTTTCTGTGTTGATTTGTTTGATTTGAGGTTTAACGTCCCCGTCAAAACTGTAAAGATCATTTTGGAGACGTTGCTTCCAATTTTGTGGGACTTTTACCCGACATTGAGATGAAATGACATCGCAAGCCCTGTCGCCCAATGAAACCAATAGGGTTTATAAGCATGGGCGGTAACACAAACGATAAAACAATGGAAAATACGCCCTTTTTCGGCTTAGACTGTGGACTAGTTGAATGGAACTATTTAATATGCAAATTATTGTCCAATAAAATGGTCATCGCCTCGAACATGTGGTTTTATTGACCAATGGAATAACGAAAAATGTAGGACAAAACCCTTAACATCTACGCCGAAAAAATGTCTTTTTAAAGGAAAGAATTTGCCCCTATCCTTTAAGAATTGACCACTTTTGCAGTGGGACAAAGTTTATGGAAGTCCCGAAAGTTGTCTTCATTTGAAAAATGGCTGGAAAATCTGCCAGGTGTTCCCATTCCCCTTAGGACGGGATTCTGTGTTATCTCTCTGGGCCTTGGAATTTATCTGATTTGATTGTTGTCATCCCTACACAAGTGTAAGGATATGCAAAAGAATTGGTTTAATTTGAGTACTGGTTTTTGTAAACCTCTTAGGAAGAATAGAATTTTCGGTACAGTAAAATATTATAGGGCATTTATTTTTTGAAAGTATTACATTTGCATGTTTTGACAAATTGCAATTTTCAATACTACACGGCGAAGTGTTTATGAATAATGATCGGTATTAAATCTATACATTAATTGAATAATAATTAATTTAAATGAACGCAATACTACTATCTTCAGCATAACAGAAAAGACATTTTAGGTCAACAAAATTTGTTTCGGTTGTAAACTTCATTTCAAGGGAAGCTATAAATATAGCTATAGTTTTTTACGTTTCACAAGTACTTGATTTAAACAAAAGTTAAAAATCAATAGATGGGGTCGATTGTTTGACAATCGACCCAAAGTTACTAAATGACAGAATCAGAAATAGTGCTGTTGTCCACGTGACTATCACTGATTATGGGAAACCAAGGTTATGGTTATTCATAGAAAATTGTGTAGGTCAGAGTGTTGCGTGTTGTTGGACGCATTTGGTAAACTGCACATCCAGATCATACGCCGCAAAATGCGATGTTTTCCTCAGCCGGCTGCTCAGGGTCTACACTGTTTGCTTCAAATACTGGTATTTAAGTATAAGTCTCAGCTGTTAATTTAATTATATATTTCTTCACAATTATAGAAATTATTTTCATTTATCGAAAGGGTGTACGGTTTTGATGATTGTTTTGATTTCAGTTAGTACAGTCCTGATATTTCATTGTGGTATTGTCTCAAAGTTAAATTTCAGTTTTTGAAACAGATGGCGGTATGTCTGTGTATGTACAAGGTACACGAAACTTTATTTCACGTCGGATACATACAACAGATAACATTAGCTGCTAGCTACAAGAGCTGTTTTCTGACAAAACATATATGAAGAGAGAAAAAGTCAAATTCAACAAATGTAAAACAACAAGTGTAAAACGGCTGTAAAACAGAGACATAACATATGGGTTAATAACACAGGTATTTTGAATAATATGATTTAATTACTAAATTGATCAATTAAAACATATTCAATATAGATTATAAAATAAAAATGGCACATATTGCTTACTCGACTAAAATATTGTTTGAATATCATTATAGTACTTAAAAAATAACAAGAAATATCTTTAGAAAAGATAAATGGCGTAAGAGATACTGGAATATGTATATTGAAACTATTTTGTGGTTCAATGTTAAAAGAAGAACTGTTTTGAAATATAAGCTTTGTTACGAATTTAAAAACAGTATCAAAAGTATTTGAAAAACCCATGCCAATCGGGCACCTTCTTGATAAAGAGCACATAGTGTAACACTGTGGGGCCCAATCTATTTCTTCAGGCCCGCCCAACAGAATTGTTTTAACAATATCTGAAGACCTTCTATTGAACAAACATTCCTGTGAAAAAAATCCAAGCAGCCCTCATAGAGGAGACTTTGAAAGATTTGGTTGCTACAGCAACAAATGGAACATAAGCACAAGCAGGCTGATTCTGGTATACGCCATGATCAATTTGTGTACTAAGTTTCAACATTGAAGCCCTTAATATTGTTCCGTAGAAAAGTGTGACACAAATTTTCAATGTGTAAAATTTTGAGAAAAAGAAAAATGAAACAGGAAAGGACCATAAAACAGCAGCAGCCTGATTCTGGTATACACAACATATTGAACCACTGTCCACATCTGTACGCTCGTACCCGGCAAACTTCAACACTGTATGCCCAGTAGTTCCTGAGAAAACTGTGACACAAATTTGCATCCAATTCCTCAATGCGTGGAATTTTGAACCGGTACTTGCAGTCCTTTCATGTTCATTACGTGCTGTTTACTGAGCAAACACAAAAAGTTTACTTTCGTAAAAAAAAAAAAAAATAATTAAATAGCCAGTTTTTCAAAGACAAATGAAAAGAAGATGGGCCCCGTCAAGCGATTTTGGTACTTATCGCCTATGCGAGCAGTCTCGCCAGAACCTTCGCTGCTCACTCATACAAGCAGTGAATCAAGAGGAACCTTCAGACAGAAAGCCATATCCCTGGCCCCTCTGAATGGCTGGGCATGCGCAGTTAAAATTTGTCATGACGGAATGCTCGAAGACACAAATTCGCTTGGTTGGGCTCAGATAATAAATAACACATGAAACATGTTCGTCATCAAACAAATTGAGATTAATAGCTATGTTCAACAAAACCTCGGTACGAAACGAGGTGTGGGTTTCCTGCCCCTTGTGACTATAAAATTCAATTTTTATTCTAATAACAAACACAATCAAAGACATTTTTCTATCATGCAAACTATATTCATTAATTTATATTTTGATATTATTATACCTAAAAACAGTTTGGTTTGTGAAATTATGTTAAACTGAGTTCGGGATCGGGTTTTGGGATGTGTGCTTTATACTATAAGATTTAGTAAAGGCTTTGCGTAGTTTATGATACCGATAACACTGATTAAGAAGTTAAGCAGTTAGCAATTTATTACGAGTGTTGAAGTTAGTTACATGGCGAGACACTCTGGCAAATCGAATTAATTGCGAAATATAAACGCCATGTGATCACAGTGTAGGACCGGAAATGTACAGTGTTTGGAATTGTATGTGACCTGCGATTCTGTACATTGATGTTTGGATATTTGTCGGATCAAATGAAATTAACACGAGATGTAAAGTTCGTGCTCATTTATCTTCCACATATCTGTGAAGTTTCATGGAAATATCTCAAATGGTATCGAAGTTATGGAGCGGACACGAAACTATGATAGAAATTGCTAAGTTCAATGTTCAAAGGGCAACCACTCCAAAAGTACATGTAGATATATCAGAGTTACGGATCGTACGTTCTGCACGTTGTCTCATAGTGCTCTACATATCTGTGAAGTTTCGTGAAAATATCTCAAACGACATCAGAGTTATGGAGCGGATACGAAACTATGAGGCTCTAACGGACGGACGGACGGACGGACACTGAATACTTCGGAGGGTATAACATAATAAAATGGAAAAAATCATAAGTACGAGTATACAGACTTGAAGCACGAAAACTTCTAAATTTCAATTTATTAAAAAAACTTATTTGAGCTGTTGGGTGAGGCAAAGGTGGCATGTACCTTGCGATACTGGGGCGTCCAACTTATAGATGTCTTACAGTTGGACAAGGCCTGCTGTTCTTGCAGCAGGTAAAGGTAGAGGGGGGGTGTTGCTATTTCTTCTGTCTCTACACACTTCCATTCATTTTCCCCATTCTTCACTGTCCCTCACTTTCATCATCTCTACCATCTCTACTATCTCTTTCCCCCCATTCTCTGGAAGAAGTCACAAAATGACTCATAAGGGTTGACGTGTCGTTAAACTCAAAACAATCACTCAGTTTATTTTCTGTTGCCAATATTTCTACAAAGCTTAAGGCATAGAGCTAGTTCCTGTTTATTTATGTAAAATTAAAACATGAGATTTATTGTTCCTTTTTGCACATCATAAAATGCACATGATAATTCGTATATTATCGTCACGGTTGAGAGAAGAGAAGTTGAACCCACCCGTTGAACAGCTGTGATAGAAACGCGTATTGTATTTAGAAAGCTATAAATTGTAAATTACTGGTTTGTGTTTATGTAAGATTTGTTTCCCTTTTAAGAAGAGTCACAATGCGCTCACACAGAATAGGCTCATGTGTCAAACCTTTGTTAATCGTACATTTCTTATCTATGAAAACATAGTTGATTGATAGATTAGTTGTAAAAGCGTGCTGCAACGATATGTTAAATTCAGCATTTAGTTATCTTGTATAGCTTACATGTATAGCTATTATTGACCAGTTTGATTGAAATTAATACAATTTTAAACTAGTGTTTAAGCGGAAATAATATATGTACCGCCATCTATTTTTTAGCTGAAATATACACATTTGTAACCAATCGCAAATTACAATTTATTCAATCGAGACTAATAGCAATAAGTAGGTCAAAAGCCAGCTTATACAGCTAGGCCGAAAAACTTCCTTTTGTAGAAAAATCCTCCTTTCGCGAAATGGTTCCTTTCGCTATATAGACCAACCACGCGAACTTACGTCATAATAGCTATTCGACACAGTTATACATATGACGTATGGTCATCAAAGGACAAGACTGTTTAAGAACAAAGGTGAGCAAGCCTAAACAGTATATATATTTCATTCATGTCTCACATAAAAAATGAAAACATTTCTAGGTTAAAACTTCGGCAAACTGTCGTATTTGTTGAATGGATTTATTTATGCAAATCATTGACCAATGAAATGGTCATCTTCTCGAACATGTGGTTTTATTGACCAATGGAATAACGAAAAATGTAGGACAAAACCAAAAACATAAAGGCTACGCCGAAAAATACCCAGCACAAAAAGCGGACCAACGTCGAGCCGACAGCGATAGCACGTCGCATCACTGTCGACCCGATGTTGGCCCCACATTACATTATTTTATGTAACTGCCAATCTATTTGCGATTGTTACATTAGGTGTAATGCAGACAAATTTTACAACGACAAGTGATTTATGTAGAAAGACAAATACAAATCTTAGACACGTCTGAGTTACATAAACCCAATTAATCATGATACGGTGCTACCAGAAAAAGATTCCAGCTGTCAAAAAGAAAAGATAAAACGTTTTGGGCCTTTTCACGTGAAAAAATGTGATTTGCTACATGCGACGAGCAAAAACTCTTATCAGCCTGAGCATCCGCGCAGACTGATCAAAGTCTTCGCTTGGCCCGTGTTGCGCAGTCATTGACGCTGAAAACGTCCTGAAACGTTTACTAACTGATTGACACTGCTCTGAGTTTTCGTTGGAGACACGTATACGCATCGCCCTCGCCCACCGGGGCTTGGAGATATAGATTGGGCTGCATGACGATTCCGCGCAGAGCTGAATCCAACCGAACTTCAGTACTGGCCTAAGCCTGCCCAGGAAAAATGTTGCGAGTCGGACCTTTCTTTGAACCCTTGCGGTTTCTTTTGGTAGTGTGGCTTGCTCAATGTAGAATAAAAGAAAACAGACCTATATATAGACGCAAAACCTAATCACAAACACGTATAGACCACGTAGAGAGAAAATCTATCTTCAGGGTTTTTGACCGGGTAAACACAAACCAGTCTGCTCATCTACACAGACTAGCACAGCTCGACTAGCAACCGTTCCGACCATGAGATACTGTACCATCAAAGCCAAGGGCATAGCATCCTTTACGCAGATACGCAATTGCGTGCACATTACAAACTTAAAACAATTGACGACGACGACGACGACGACGACGACGAAGAAGAAGAAGAAGAAGAAGAAGAAATACCAAAATCCATATGTGTCTAGGACATACACAACAATAATTATTAGCTAACAGTTTACTTCTCTGTCCTGTGTAACACACTGGTAAAGGCAAGCGCGCAGGGTAAGGAACAAACACACCGGATAAGGAATTTTTTCCGCTCAGGATAAAAAAGAAAATGGCGGAATGGGTATAACATGTGCAGGTTTGTTGTTGTTCTAGATCTCGTGTTATGGTTACTAATCAATACGGCTGCTCACATTAGCTTCACGGAAGACACATATTATTCGCAAATTTATATTCGATGGTCCGAATTCGACAGTACCATCCAGTCAAACGGGGAACCGGACACAGTGGAGCTACTCCACCGCGAAATCTCATTATTTTACATGAAACGCTCTTCTGGGAAGATGGCATGCACTTTTTTGTTGGTTGTAGACATACACATGATAACTCGGATTGTTGCAAATACGATTTAAGGAAAATTTGAAATTAGAAGGCCCACAGTGAGAAATCCTAGTTCAATTTTCAATACAACGACCACGGGCAAGGAGATGGATACAACGCGTATGATAAGACACAAAATTTTCCGGGGAAAATGGTTGCACTAGCAAATTTCCATCTCAGATTAGGTTTTCCGATATTAATAATTAGTTCTACATAGTTTAAAGCACCAATTGTTACCTTTAGGAAACGTCCAAAGTTTGTGTGCATTGTCTTGGCATGGGCATTGCTGCGGTTCTAGCAATATAATCATCCCCTATGGGGGATAGATGGATTGGGTACATCGCGATCATGAATTAGAGAAATGATGTATTAGTCCATGCAGTATTTCTGGTAGAAAATTGTATGCATGTTCTTTTGGCTGAAAATAAGGTAGATAACTTCGCCAAATTCGTGAGACATACCTATTACATGGTAATTAAATGACCTGATATGATTTGGCTTCTTTTTGACCCTCACTCAAATCCTCTTCAGTGTGCGACGTTTCACTTGCTAACAGACGTCATTAATGGAAACATACACAGAAACGAGTTGTTTCGTCTTCAAGTATTTTCAGCATAACTTGATGTTTAATGTGTCTGTATTGAGATAATAAATTTTGACGAAAATAGTAAGAAAAGTGTGATAAAAGTATACCCCTTCGAAAGAAAAAGACAATAGAAAGTGCCATTAGAAACCCGGTTTCAATTGGCGCATTAATATATCAGGTAGCACTGCTCATCGTTTGTACACTAAGCGAGTCGTATCTTGTTATCCCACCCACTTGCGTTATCATGGAGATATACGAAAACTGAAAAAGTACAGGATCAAATGAAACAGCTATCAAATTATTCCTTGGTTTCCAACTAAGAAAATGAGTAATAACAACATATATTTGGCTTGACTATGAACGGAGTTATGGCAATTTTATGTTGACATTTCTGATAATGGCCAAAAATTAAGTTATGAAAAAATAAACACAGAGTTCACAGTTCATTTTTTTATTATTTTCATCACATGTTAACATATCAAAACTGTATCTGTATATAAAATATAAAATATGTACAGGCAAGGCTAGGCTATTATATTTTGAAAGCCATAAAGGTGACAAATTTTGCTATTTCGGTCACAATCAGCTGGGGGTAGGGGTAGAGTCATGGTAAAAACATACCTTATTTGTGAATGACCAAACATTTTATTGATTTGTTTTTCTTTGAAGTTGTATCTTTCCATATAACTTCCTTTGGCTTTCAATCACCATACAACATTTATAAAACAAATATTCCGGGGGGGGGGGGGGGGGAGGGGGGGGGGGGGGAGATCTTAACAGGCCCTTTGCACGCAGTTCGTCGCCGGATATAAGGCAAATATTGTTTGTTTGATTTGAGGTTTAACGTCCCCGTCAACACTGTAAAGGTCATTTTAGAGACGTTGCTTCCAATTTTGTGGGAATTTTACCCGACACTGAGATGAAACGACATCGCAAGCCCTGCCGCCCAATGAAACCAATAGGCTTTATAAGCATGGGCGGGTCGACTCGCACCGCTTTGCCTGGACAGGCTTAGATCCTGTAAGCAGTTTACCAGTAATCGTGTGTGGGTCGGTTTCAGCTCTGCGTGGAAGCATCATGCAGCCCATCTATTTCTTAAGCCCCGATGGGCAAGGCAAATATTATAGTATGTACATGTATTGGTATCTGAATGATTATGCCGGCCTCGGTAGCTCAGTCGGATTCGCGTCTGCTGGTGATCAGGAGGGCAGGGGTTCGAAACCTGCGGGGGTCGGCAACATTCTTTCGTGGAGATTGATCATGAAACCTTTTCTACGGTTATATTCCTTCCGCTGATTCAAGAAGGGCAGTTGTCAGTTTCTGGCGAAAGAATGTACAGTGTACTGGTTAACCGCTTACGTATAAGCCTGCCCAGGAAAAGTGTGGATAGGTAAACTGACCGGCTTAAAAATGACCTAAAATAGTGTTGACAGGGCCGTTAAACACTTAAACAAACAAACAAACAAACCAAGAGGCATTATTGAAAACAAACCCAAAACATTTGACTGTCAATTTGCACAGGACATTATATTAGCCTTGCCAAGTTGTCCTACCCAATATATTTTTACGGACCACATTCTTCTTGGCCGAATTCTCCTAGGTCAAATCGTCCGGGCCAAAACGTCCTAGATTCATAGTGTATGTGTATTTTTGTGTGTGTGTTGGGGGGGGGTGTAGAGGGGTACATTGCTAGAACCAGAGCAATGCAATGCACAAAAACGTTGGACGTTTCCTAAAGATCACAATCGGTGCTTTAAACTTTGTAGGACTAATTATTAATATCGGAAAACCTAAGCTGAGATGGAAATTTCCTAGTGCTTAGACCATACAACAACCGTTTTCCCAGGAAAATTTTGTGTCTTATCATATGCGTTGTACCCATTTCCTTGCCCGTGGGCGTTGTATTGAAAATTGAACCAGGGTTTCTCGCTGCGTGCCTTCTAATTTCAGATTTTCCTTAAATCGTATTTGCAACAGTCCGATTTATCATGTGTATGTCTACAACCAACAAAAATGTGCATGCCATCTTCCCAGAAGAGCGTTTCATGTAAAATAATGAGATTTCGCGGTGGAGTAGCTCCACTGTGTCCGGTTCTCCGTTTGACTGGATGTAACTGTCGAATTCGGACCATCGAAGATAAATTTGCGAATCATATGTGTCTTCCGTGAAGCTAATGTGAGCAGCCGTATTGATTAGTAACCATAACACGATATCTAGAGCAACAACAAACCTGCACATGTGATACCCATTCCGCCATTTTCTTTTTTATCCTGATCGGAAAAATTTCCTTATCCGGTGTGTTTGTTCCTTACCCTGCGCGCTTGCCTTTACCAGTGTGGTAAGGGGAGGAATTATTATTTTTAGTTTCTCTGGTTTGCGTACAAAATATTTTCTAATAGTTACGCCCCTGAAAGCACTGAGTTAACACACAGGTGCTGAGCAGACTGCGCGCATGCGCACGCTGATCTGCACCTTTGTTGTTCGCAAATGCCATAAGGCATTTTTTTCTCTCTATGGGGTACATATGGAATAGCACATTCTTTTTTCGACACGACAGTCTTGTCTGTATGGAAATATATTTAGTTTCAAACCAGTAGTTTCATATACCAGCATGCAAGAAAGATGGCGCCAGGACTGACAGGACAGTTGGATCGACTTGTTACCTAGATTTCGTACAAATCAGTATTAGTCACGTGGATATTAGCAAAATAAAGCTACTGTGCTTAGTTACTTTGAATCCACTGACAATCGACCGAAAAGCAGAAATCCTGATCATGATAACTATTTGACAATCCTACAACAACTTAACCCTTGTCCCGCTGAATACATTAATCTGCCACACCCACTACCAATTATCAACCAATCAGATTACTTGAGGCAAAGCATTGCAACAAATTCACAATCTGAAGGACAAACCATGTAGATCCAGATCAGATGGCTTCTTCAGAAGCCATCGGATCTGGATCTACATTGTTTAAAAGATAAGACATATCCGGGCTCAACAGGACAAGGGCTAACACTTAACAGGTGGGTATGCAGACACTAAACTATTTGGTAATGTTGCGGTCCAGTATGTGCACACTGTCAGACAGTCGGATCTGTCAAACACCCATGATAGGAGACATTTTGCAAAATTATCATGCCAAGAAAAGGTCAAGTTAGGCAAAGTTATCTTCTTGAATCAGACAGTGGCATTTGACAGTGAAACAGCACAGAAACACAGGTAAAACTGAGTTTGACTCTTTTTTGTAACCATCTCATTTTCCATCCCTTTTTGCCATTCCATGTTGATGGATTAAATCGGGCGAGGATTATAAGAATGTTTGTTTCATGAGTATGGATTCTATCTAGGCATTTCCTACCAGAAGAATCACCTGGGCATCCCGAGTGTCGGTAACGCCAAGATCGAAGCCTAAGGAATAAAACGATTCTGTTTTCTGGCTAATTTGGCCATGACAGCATTTGCAAATATAGTTATTTCTTGACCATCGTCAAGAGTTATCTCAGCATTAGGATTAAAATACGCATTTGCGGCTTTTGACAATACTAAAACACGCCTAAACATATACATTGTAAGTTTTACTGCCGGAAAAACGAAAATTTTCAGATGATTATAATTATATTTTTGTTCAACTTCTGCTCAAAATATAGATTGTGGGTACACGTTAGAACCGTCTTATTGATGTGGTTCTAACGAGTACTCAACAATCTATATTTTAGAGCAGAAACCCCTGTAAACCCCGCTTTAATTATATAAAATTGGTATTTATATCGGTTCCATAAACTACGCAAAGTCTTTTCAAAATTTTATAGACGTCATTCTGATTTAATTTCAAATTCAATATTGGACTTAAATCTCTTCTGCAACAAGGTCTATCGGAACCCGAATTTTATGGTGACTTGGTATATAAATTCAGAAAAATATATAACCGCAATGACTTCAGCACCCAAATTCGTAAATCATTCTTCGATATAAAAAGATTGGGTACAACATAAATGTTATACGACAAACTGCATGCATGGTAGTTAACCCAATCACGGTTGACAACTTTGCTTCTCTCTTTTAATTGCACGCCGGTGGGTCAGGCCTGAGATTCTATGGCAGCTCCAGCGTAAAGGCTTATGTTGTTTGGTACCTGATGCTCTGTCTCTGGTCGGGCCCATCGGAGTCTAACTGTTGGTTTTCTTTTGCTCCAGCATTTCAGTGGTTTCTTTCTGTCGAGTCCTCACCGTTGTTTCATCTCTGTGGTTGTTTGATTTTTCGGTTCACGGAGAAGTCGCACTGACGAGTTAGGAAGCCTTCATACGGACTGAACAAATTATTTGTCTTAATCGCGACGGAAGTAAGGGCGAGGATTGTGGCCACGTAAAATCGATTTTAGCCCCCATTGGAATTCGTTTCCGCTGACCGGAACGGTCAGGCGGTTCTTATGTCGCGGTTTATTTTTGTATTGGTTTGTCTTTGGGGTTTGTGTCATTTATATTATTTTATTTTGGATAGCCTTCTGGCCATTTTGTGGGAAAGTAACTGTCCTTTTGGCTTTCCGCTGTTGATGTTTCCATTAGGGGCTGTTGTTTCATGTTTTTGCTTCTTTCCCTTTGGCGTCTGATGGGATCCGGAGCTGTGGGTCAATTGTATCGATTCCTGATCATTGCCTCCACTTCTATTCAAGGGGATCAGAATAAATATAGGCATGTTTTCGTGATGACACGAGAATGCACGTGTTTTAACATTGACGACCTGATGCTCGTGCCGATTTATCATTGTATTTTGTGTGGAAATATCTAGGCGCAGCTTTGACAGGGCTTGAGATGTGGTTTCATCTCAATGTCGAGTAAAGGTCCCACAAAATTGGAAGCAGCGTCTCCAAAATGACATGCACAGTGTTGACGGGGACGTTAAACCTCAAACAAAACAAATCTATGCGCAGCCGCTGTAAACTTAGTTCAGGAGCGAAGCAAGCCAACATGAAAAAAAATGTTAAAGTTTACCTAATACCTATGTCTTTTTGTGCGCTTGTTCAACCACATGTACGCAGAGTAATTTTGTTTATAAACTCGTACCATGGCCCATAATATTTGATGACATTAACCACACCTGCCGAGGACAATCAGAGCTTGATTGATAAATTCAACATCTTTTGGGGTGGTTGGGTGAGGCTAAGGTGTCCTGTGTCTTGTGTCACTGGGACGACCAACATATATCGTCCAACAGATAGACAAGGCACAAGGCCTGCTGTTCTTGCAGCAGGTAATGTTATTTCTTCTGCTTCTTCACTTCCTTTTCTGTGACAGTTCTTCTTCTTCTTCTTCTTCTTCTTCTTCTTTTTCTTCTTCATCATCATCATCATCATCATCATCATCATCATCATCATCATCATCATCATCATCATCATCATCATCACCACCATCATCATCATCATCATCACCATCATCATCATCCTCTTCTTCTTCTTCTCGGTCTCCTTCTCATCATCGTCGTTGTTTGCAATGTGTACGCGACTGTTTTTTTTTTTTTTTTTTTTGTAAAGGGTTATGTTGAGACATAGTAGTTCATTCCGAGTCGTCGAGAAGAAATACGGAACCCGGGAAGGGACATTAATTTTTTTTTTTAAATAGTTGTGCGCACAAGATAATATCTTGTGCCGACAAGATATTATCTTGTTCGGACAACATATTATCTTGTGCTCACAATCTATTATCTTGTTCGGACAAGATATTATCTTGTGCGGACAACATAATATCTTGTTCGCACAACATAATATGTTGTCGAGTCCTAAACATGTTATCTTGTGTGCACAAGATATTATGTTGTGCCAACAAGTTATTATCTTATCCTTACTTGTGCGCACAACATAGATCTTATGCGGAAAACATAATATCTTGTTCGCACAACATATTGTCTTGTGCGCACAAGATATTATGTTGTGCAAACAAGATATCTTGTCCTTACTTGTGCGCACATCATAAATCTTGTGCGGACAACATCATATCTTGTTCGCACAACGTATTATCTTGTGCGCACAAGATATTATGTTGTGCGAACAAGATATTATCTTGTCCTTACTTGTGCGCACAACATAGATATTGTACGGACACGATAATATCTTGTGCGCACAAGATATTATCTTGTGCGGACAAGATCCGCCCAAGATAATATCTTGTTCGCACAACTTCTCAAGATCTATGTTGTGCAAACAAGATAATATGTTGTGCGAACAAGATAATATCATGTGCGAACAAGATATTAAGTTGTGCGAACAAGATATTATCACGGCGCACAAGATAATATGTTTTCCGCACAAGATAAATTATGTCGTCCGCACAAGATAATATCTTGTGCGCACAACATATTATCTTTTCGCACAAGATAATATCTTGTTTGCACAACTTAATATCTTGTTCGCACAACATATTAAAAAATCATGTCCCTTCCCGGGTTCCGTAAGAAGAACATCAGATTCATTTTCTCGCGGAGACAATAATGAAGGATGAAGCATAAAAATTTAAGATACTGATATCATGTATCCTGTATCGTTAAAGTGTCAGTCACGGCCGTAAATTTTTGCAGGTAGATTTAAAGAAGAAAAGACGAATGCGTTTAATAGGGAAATAATGGCACTCATAATTCAAAGTTTAAAGAGGCAACAATAAAAATTCAGAAGGAACATAAACTTTGACCCTAATATACATTCACATTGATCTGTACACACATGAAATTAACCCATACAAGACGCATAGAATTTTTCACCTAATATATCATATTTATTTTATTTATTATAAGTTCGAGAACAATCCCTATCTGTAAGCAAACAGTGAAGACACTGATCAGACGCCGCGTTCTGTGGCGTCTGATCAGTATCTTCACTATTTGATAGTAATCTTATTTTTGGACGCTTGTCATATATGGGTAAGTAATGGCACGTTGTAGTTAGAGGTTAATCCACCTTGTTTAAATTCCGAAATTCTTGCATACCCCCCCCCCCCAAAAAAAAAAAAAAACAAAAAAAAAACACATAGACGGGTGCAAAGCATAAGTTTGTTTTCTTGGATTTGCAAGTATAGGAGGAAATGCTTCAAGCATCCGGCTTAAACACATGACAGATTATCCTATATCTTGCTTACCCGTTTGCCTTTATAATATTAGTGACCGATTTAAATTTTAATTTGCAAGTTTTCTCCAAGTCGAACGCTGTCCATTTCTACGCGGATGTATACACCATTGTCTAGCAAGAGCGCAGCGAGGCTGACCGTCCATGCTAATAAACCATATTGGTTTCATTTGGCGACAGGGCTTGCGATGTCATTTCATCTCAATGTCGGGTAAAAGTCCCACAAAATTGGAAGCAACGTCTCCAAAATGACCTTTACAGTGTTGACGGGGACGTTAAACCTCAAATCAAACAAACAAAACTAGCAAGAGCGCCACCATTTGCAGCTGCAGCTATAGATACTCTTCGCAAGTGTGTGCAGCCAATACTATTTAGTTTACCTGCCCATCTTATTCTCCAGAAACTGACAACAGACCTTCTTGAACCAGGGAGAGAATGCTCATAGAAAGATTTCATGACCAAGAACCACGATAAAATGTTAATGTTATCGGGTATCGCACCTGCGATATTCTATTAACCAGTTGGGTGCGCACCCGACTGAGCTACCGAAAGCGCCCCCGCCATATGGGCTTTTAGAAATAGATTGGGCTGCATGGTGCTTCCACGCAGAGCTGAAACCCTACTAACTTGAGTGCTGCTAAACAGCTTAGGTCTAAGCCTGTCCAGGAAAAGTGATGCGAGTAGGACCGCCCCTTAACCCTACAGCGGCTTCTGTGGGCGGTAGGGGCTTGAGATGTCATTTCATCTCAATGTCGGGTAAAAGTCCCACAAAATCGGAAGCAACGTCCCCAATATCACCTAATTAATTCGATTTGCCAGATTGTCTAGTCAAGTAAATGACTGCAACACTCGTGATAATTTGTAAACTGTTAAACTTCTTAACCAGGGTTATCGGTCTCATAAACTACGCAAAGCCTTTTCAAAATTTTATAGACGTCATTCCGATTTAATTTCAATGTTGGACTTAAATCTCTTCTGCAATAAAGTCTGTCGGAACCCTAATTTTATGGTGTCTTAGAAGAAAATTAATTCAGAAAAATATATACTTCAGCACCCAATTTCATAAAATCATTCTTCGATATAAAAACATTGGGCTCAGCATTAATGTTATACGACAGACTGCAGGCATGGAAATTAACCCAATCACGGTTGAAAACTTTGCTTCCCTCTTTAATTGCACGCCGGTGGGTCAGGCTTCAGATCCTATGACGGTTCCAGCGTAAAAGCTTACTGAGAATTAGAGAAAATTTAATTTAGCAAGGAGAAGTTAGTTTGCTTTTCGCTTTTCGACTTTCAGAAGTTAGTTCGCTTTTCGCTTTTCGACTTTCAGAAGTTAGTTTGCTTTTCGCTTTTCGCTTTTCGACTCTCAGAAGTTAGTTTGCTTTTCGCTTTTCGACTTTCAGAAGTGAGTTTGCTTTTCGTTTTTCGCGTTTCGCTTTTCGATCATAGGTCTGTTTAATTATGTAACTGTTAAGTGTCTTTGTACATAAGTGAGTGAATGAGTGAGTGAATGAGTGAGAGTGTTTTACGTCAATGAAACTGCTCATGCCATATGCAGATGTTCATTATGTCAAAGATTCATTTTGTTTTTCGCTTTTCGTTTTTCGCTTTTCGTATTTCGCTTTTCGCTTTTCGATCATAGGTCTGTTTAATGATGCAACTGTTAATGTCTGAGTACATGCGTGAGTGAGTGAGTGAGTGAGAGTGTTTTACGCAATCAGACTGCTCATGCCATATGCAGATGTTCATTATGTCACAGATTCTTTCTGTTTTTCGCTTTTCGTTTTTCGCTTTTCGCTTTTCGATCATATGTCTGTTTAATGATGTAACTGTTAAGTGTCTGAGTACATGCGTGAGGGAGTGAGTGATTGAGTGAGTGAGTGTGTGAGTGAGTGAGTGAGTGCGTGAGAGTGTTTTACGTCAATCAAACTGCTCATGCCATGTGCAGATGTTCATTATGTCAAAGATGTTTTTTGTTTTTCGCCTTTCTCTTTTCGTTTTTCGCTTTTCGCTTAGTGAGTGAGTAAGTGAGTGAGTGAGAGTGTTTTACGTCAAACAAACTGCTCATGTAGATGTTCATTATGTCAAAGATTCTTTTGAGCAGTTTGATTGACGTAAAAGCGAAAAGCGAAAAACAAAAAAGAATCTGTGACATAATGAACATCTGCATATGGTATGAGCAGTTTGATGAAGATATAACTCATCTGAAAACAGTAGCTAATACAGAGTTTGCGGCCACACCCGGTTTGCAGGATGCTTCCTTTGTGAATGTATCTAACACTCGTTCTATAGAGGTGACTGCAGACAATGCTGATGAGTTGTTTAATGATATTTTATCAGCCACTGCTGAGAACTCTACTTTTCAATGTGGCCAGCGTGCAGATTCGCAATTTGATTTTTCACCAGAAAGTCCCAACGTTAGTGCCGTGGAACGCGTTTCTCCCTTAAGCGTTGAAAGTTTGCTAGCATTGGTGAGGTCTCTGCCCAAGGCGCTGTTTGTTACCCAAGTGATTCAAGACTCGGATGCAGACAGGGATTACTTGGAGTCTGCACGTTCTAGTATTTTTGAATGTATTCAGAAATGCGATGAATACCCATTTGATTCCAGAGCAAGCCTTAAGAAACGTATACAGACACGTACTGGCGACACTGTAGAATCTAACTTGCGCATGACTTATACTGTCTGTCTTCAGTCCTTGACGGTGCTGATTGGAACGATTTGAGGGACGTCTTAAATATCCCCTGGCCATCCAAAAAATCTCAGTCGCAAAGTGTCGTCGACTCCTCCTTTCAGGCAGTGAATATTACAGAGCTAGAGCTTCTGAGAAGGACTGTTCAAGGTTTAAGCGTAGATATGGTTGCAATTATGCAAGAAAATGTTTTAATTAAGACAGAACTTCAGTCTGAGATTAGATCCATCCGGAATGACATGAATCTCATTCGGTCGGAAATTGACAGTGAACTTAGTGAAATGCGGTCTCTAATTTCAACGAATGCACTGTCTATAGACAGGGTTTGCAGCGAGAAGTCGAATGGCATGGCTAGCTTAAGAAATGAAGTTAAAGTTCTAAAGTCAGACGTGGTAAAAATCTCGGATGAGCCTGTTCTGTCTCTCAACGCAACATATCTTGGTGAATGTATATCGAAATTAGGTTCTATTGAAAAACGCTTAAGTCGTGTAGAGAAACGTTCACATAACGAGTCTTTACAGTCAGCATCACAACCGTTGGCTTTGGGAGCACATGAGCCGTCTCATCCGAGAAACATACTAAACGATAGTGTACAGCCAAAGTCGCATTCCCTGAATATGGGAATTCCTGAGTCGGGTAGTTTGAGTGATTCATCATATGATACCATTCATTTAAATAAGAACGGAACAAATGCTCTTATAAGGTTGAAGGATACAAATTGCTTTTCTCGAGTTAATGTTGCTTCTGGGTCGCACATAAGTGAGGACCTCTCTGATAAGAAATTGTACAGCGAAGTTGTGAGTAAGAGTGCTACCTTACAAACTAAACAGAATACCTCTGACACAGTGAAGTCTACTAGACAGCTAAATAACTCTATTAAGCACAATAAGGTAGTAAGCAGTTCGTCTAGTCTAGAGGACCCCGTGATACATGCTAAAGCAGCGGAGTCTTGTGACACGTCTAATAAACGCGAGTGCACAATTAATAGTCTTTCAAGTCAAAAAGAAACTTCTGCACGTCATGTAGTTGCAGCGGGTCCTTCTGACCATCCCAATGGCGACTCACAGTTTGAAAACCCAATTTCCGTTCGGATAAACAGCAACCTTAGTCGTCCCAGTTATGATGCTCGAAATGGTCGAGCTCACGTTCATGTCGATAATTTGACAGATGATATTGATTTTTCACAGTATGTCCGTAAAAGAACAAAGAGATATTATGTTGGTGGGTTCAAGCCGTCTATCACCCAGGAAAAACCCATATCATATGTGGAAAGTAAGGGTTTGGTTGTTACATGGGTGAACATATGGCCCAGTAAACGAACAGGTAGAATTGTTATTCGGCTGAATATTGAGGCAACTAATGGTTATTAAAGAATTTCGGAACGAGGTTTCTGGCCTAGAGGGGTGAAGTGTCGCCAATGGATGTCGCAAAGTAGGTACAATAACACTCGTAATAATGATAGCCAGGGCCATGCATATGATAATAATTTCTATGATTCTGTTACGAGATGGATTAGGAAACCTCTATGGTGATTATGCACATCTAAATTATTTTAGTAGATATATGGTAGGGCGGTGCGAGTGAAATATTTTAGGTGAAATATGGTAGGCAAAATGTGCTGCTCCATGAACAAGTCATACACATATCATACGATGTATGCATGAGTGGTTTATGGAGATCTGTTTTTACAATACAGGGGGCCGCTATAAGGCTGAGTTCTATAAAATTTGCCTAAAAATCGCCAACCGCCAAATTGTGCCATATATGATTTTCATTCCCGTCACGTGTTGTGTGGGTGTTCGTTTTGACAGGAGTCATGGCATTGATTTATAGGGTCGTTTCATTTTTTTATCCTTTGGGAAATATACTATTTGAACGCAAATCCATTATCTACTCGATTTTTGCTATCTAGCTTCAGTTGTGGACGGTATCTCCACCTCGCCACGATTTAAGCAAGGTAATATGAGTAGGCATGATTTTCTGGTAGTATTCATAGATATAAAAACCCTGAGAAAAACGAACACTTTAGCAGCAGGTCAAGTTGTAACGAGTATCAACAACATTGTGTCTGGAAAAAGAAAGTATATTGAAAGGTATGTTACATCTATGTTTAGTATTATTTTTGTATGAACATGCTTGTAGGTTTTGGAGGGGTTTACTTCTAGTATACCCCAACTTTCTGAAGCCTATTCTGAATTCACTGTTGAGGCCTGTAGTGATTAGGCTACTAGCTTTGCCAGCTAGACGTCGCAGGATTGATCCCAGGCTTCTCCAGTAGTAGAATGAGTCTTTCTAAGTGAGGTCCTGTCTCATTCTGACCCTAGATGTTGGTGAGACGTAAAGTTTGGACACCCGCTCATTCTGGATTCATTTAGGCTTTTAGACCCCTTTTGTAGAAGGTAATTAATAAACGCCGGGTCACTTGTTTGACCCATGACTTTTGACTAGCTGTGGTTAGAAAACCGTGGTTCCGTCCCAATATGATATTAGGTGTAGAGGGGACGTAAAATTAAGACGGGTTTAACCATATCTTCATCATCAGGGCAAACTCTTACAAGAGCCTGTCGGGTTGTCCGTGATGATGAACCGTAATGAATTTTATTTTACAAGCGTGTTCACGTTGATTAGAAATAATTTTGGTCAAGAAGAATTACGAGTTCATTTTGTAATGATGCCGTTTTTGTCTGATAACTCAGTTTGTGCATGTATGTACATAAAAAGAACGTGATGTTGATAAGTGGGAGTATTTGGTCGCCACACGTCATAACGGCCTGAGTGGCGGGGATGACGTCAGCTGCGTCATCGGCGTCGCGAGGACGGTTGTGACGGGGTGCCTACCAAATACAGAGAGAATTTACGGCAAACAGTGTTGGCCCTTATGAGACACTAACAAATGTTGTGGATTATAGATGAAAATCTTCTGTTTGTAGTTTCTATCTGTTATTAATGTAATGAATTTGTGAATAGCTATATTTGTGAGCCGTGTCGCGGAGAAGGATATGAAATAGAGATTGTTATGTTTCCTGTAATTGGCGGCTGACCAGGTAGCGCAAAGGCGTGGTCTGTTCAATTGCCTCTTACTTGTGATAATGTAGTGAGCACAAATTTGATGAGTATTATGCTCAGTAGTAGTGAGCATTAATTGATTTCTGTAGTGCTCAGTAAGGAAACATGAACTTTGAGTATTATTGTGTCAAGCGCTGGGTGCTGATAATTTGATGCACAGTCAAGTTGAGTTCTGCTGTACGGTTATTTGTCGCATGCACTAATCAGCCTGTATGTCTGGTCGGCGCATGCGCAATAACGATATATGCATGAACATATTCTTACTTCTCCGGGAGGGGGATCATGATATAGCATGTATGTTTTGTGACTTGTGTCTTAGTCCAGTTAACGTAATTTGCAGGCACAACAATGTGTGGTGACCTGCTGCTCCCTGCTTCATAGCAGCAGGTACTGGTACGACGCTGGGGGTTAGGGTCCAGCAAGGGCGGACAGACCACCGTAATCAGCGCATACCATTGTCAATTGTGAACAGATGTGAGACCATCCAAGTGGAAGAGGTCAACTAAATAATCTGCAGGTGATTCGGACGAATCAGATTGTGCGATCGCTAAACCTGTGATCGGCAACAATGTCGATAGACTCGGTTACACTAGTTTCGCGAGAGGAAAATTCACACGAGAGGGGGATTCACCCTAAGTTATAAACTGGCCAGTCGCTTCTTGAGTTGTTTCTTTTTTTGTTTTTGTTGTTGTTTTGTTGTTTGCTTCTGTAGGTATTCACGTCACCCGTTCCGAGCACAGAACATTGTTTTGCCTTCGGAGCGGACGTCGTGAGTTGGCTACAGAAGCAACAATTTGTGATGTTTTGTGTTAGTAAGTGTTGTATATAGATACTGTAAATAATTCATGTCATTCATCTAATATCTTTCTTGTGCCTTACCCCACAGCTGCCCGTACACCTGTCAGAGATCACGCTCGGTTGTCTTGTCAGCATGGGGGTTTGCGGGACGCCGTAAACCCACATGTAACATTTGGTGTCAGTGAAGTGAGGATTTGATCTCTGGCTGGTGTTCCCGGCTGTGGAACAGCACATTGATACTCTGAAACATCAATTTAAAAAAAGCTTGACTATATCTATTCTGATGGTAACAAACCATCTGGTGGCAGTTCAATTCTTGTTAAATCATGTTTACCACAAAGAGAGATCAAATTAAAAACAGACCTACAAGCTGTAGCAGTATCGGTTTCTCTGGATAAAGAAACTACAATTTGCTCTCTATATATCCCACCCTCATTTTCTTTAAAGCCCAAACATCTTGACTCATTGCTGAGTCAACTTCCATCGCCATATCTTTTAGTTGGCGACTTCAATGGTCACAATATTCTATGGGGCTGTAAAGATATCAATAACAGAGGAGCACTTGTTGAAGATTTTATTGGAAAGAGCGATCTTTGCTTGATGAATGATAAATCTTTTACTTACCTTCACCCAGCGACAGGTCATTTGTCTTCTTCAGCCACATTTAGAAATTAACTTGAATCTTCCTTCCTGCGTTGATGAAGTGCGAAACCCATGTATTCAACTAAATGGATACTGACAAGTTTATAATTTCTGAGCAGGAAGGCAAGGCAAACCCCACTTTTTCTTGGTAACGAAAAATTTAAGTAGACCCCACTTAATTGTGTTACCTGACATTCTACTAAGTTAAACTGGAGTTACTAATTGATCTTACCCACACATGGTTCTGACGTAGTGACGTTAACAATTTACTGACGTTGACATAACGGTAGCATTAATATTTACGCTGTGGCTTGAGGTTAGGTATGACGTAATAGAAACATTAATGGTGACTTGTTATGATCGGAGTTTTGTAATGTGATGAAACTTCGGATTGTAGCATTTTACTGTTAACGTCATCAGTTTATGACGTCATATTAGACTACCAGTACGCAACGTCATACTTTGCTGAAAGCATTTGACAGTTCAAATCGCGTGTGCTTTAATAACTAACGTTTTAGTTAGATTAACGCGTATAACACATATCTTAACGTTTTAGTTAAGCCCATTCAATCATCACTGATCATAACTGATCAGTTTATAGTGGTTTTGATAGTAACGTGAGATTTACGTTATCAATAATGGAGCGTTTAATGCAAATGGGAAAGGACTTAGGTTATGAGGGGAAGGAGTTACAAGGTTTTGTTAAGGAGCAGCAAGATATTGAGCGGGCAGAAAGGCAAGAGCAAAGGGATTTAGAAAGGTTAAGGTCTGAAGAAAAGGAAAACGAAAGGGCTGAAAAAGAAAAGGAAAGGGCACATGAACTAGCTATGTTGAATGTTAATAAGGAACTTGAAATGGCACGCATTAAGAGTGAAAGGGAGGCAAAAGAGATAAGTGAGGCCCACTTAGAACAAATAAAACATGGGTTTGAGCTACAGCACCAAGAATTAAGGAACCAATTAGAAATGCAGAGAACGAAGCTCGAGCTAGAATTTGAAAAGCAAAAAGCTGAGAAGGTGGCTCATGCCCGGGATCCTAAGTTACCTTATTTTGAAGAGGGTAAAGATAAAATGGATAGTTATTTATCTAGGTTTGAGAAATATGCTACGGCTAATAAATGGGATAAGAGTGTTTGGGCCGCGTATTTAAGTGCATTGCTCAAAGGGCGCGCACTTGATGTATATGACCGGTTGTCAAATGAGGATGCGGCGGATTATGAAAAGTTAAAGGATGCTTTATTAAAGAATTTTCACATGACAGAGCGCGGATTTAGGAAGCAGTTTCGTTATAGTAGGCCCGAGAAATCAGAAACGTTCATACAGTTCAGTAGTAGACTGAGAAGTTATTTAGAAAAATGGCTTAATATGGCAAAGATAGAAAAATCTTTTCCGGCTGTCTGTGATTTCATGGCAAGGGATCAGTTCCTGGAGTCATGTAATAGAGAACTGTATGTACATCTGAAGCCAAAACAGTTTGGTAATTTAGATGAAATGGCTAGGGAGGCAGATTTGTTTGCAGAAGCGCGCGGGGGCGTATATAGTTGCATTAATAAGGGGCAACGCGATAATAGAGGCGCAGCGCAGGGTAAACAGGACAAAGTTGACTCGAACAAACCGAGTGGTAGATCGGATATCAAGTGTAGCATATGCGGTAAGGGGCATTTAACAATTAAATGTTTTAAGAACCCCGACAGGAAACAATTGTATAGCGCAGAGGTAGGAGCAACTGGAGTTGGGGATAGCGGTGTTAAGGAAAATTTTAACACGCGCGTAGAGACTCAAGGTTCTCAGGTTAAGAATGAGAATATGCAGAATGTAGGTCGTGGTTATACACGTGGTCGTGGTAATTTTAGAGGGTCTTTTCGCGGACGCGGTAAAAATAATAGCACACCACGTGGCGCAGCACACCAAGTTAGTTTTTGTCAAACGGAAGTAACTAGGAAAGGTGATGAGATTGGAAGTATTTTTGAAAATAAGGTTGGTGTTCCTTTGATTTCGGATAGGGAAGAGTGTAGTAAGGAAACTAGGGAAGGTGTCTGTTACTTCTTAAAGGCAAGGTTACCGACGGCATAAGGATTGATTAATAATAAAAAGGTGGTTGTATTTAGAGATACTGGGTGTACAGGCTGTGTCGTTCGGAGAAGTTTGGTTTCGGATAGTCAGTTAATAGGGAAGGAATCAAATGTTACGTTGATTGATGAATCCACACAAAGGTATCCTTTGGCAATGATTGACATTGATTGTCCTTTTTTCACTGGGAAAACTGAAGCTTTGTGTATGGATGGTACGTTGTACGATTTGGTTATCGGTAACATTGATGGATCAAAACTTCCTGATATGTCTCATTTCTCAGCTGCGGCTGTAACTAGGTCTCAAACTAGGCAGGATGAGAAGCCTTACAGAAAACTTAAGGTTCCCGATCAGATCATTAACGAGGAGGCTTTCAGGCGAGCTCAGATTGATGATCCAACTTTGGAAAACATCAGGAAAAGGGTTGTATCTGGGAACAAGACTGTGAGTCGTGGTTTAAACCGAGGTGAAACTAGGTTTATTGAGAAAAAGGGTTTGGCATATAGGGAGTTCACCAAGGGTAACAAAGTCCCTTTCCAACTTGTGGTCCCTCAAAGTTTCCGAGGAAAGGTGTTGAAACTGGCTCATGAAACGCTTATGTCTGGACATATGGGTATTAGGAAGACATTGGATAGAGTTGTAACTGAGTTTTACTGGCCCGGTATTTGCGGTGATGTCGCTAGATTTTGTAAATCTTGGGATATTTGTCAGAGAACCATTCAGAAAGGTCGGGTCACTAAAGTACCTCTAGGAAAAATGCCATTGATTGATACGCCATTTAAGAGGGTCGCAGTGGACATAGTTGGTCCAATTGAGCCTCGATCTGATAGGAAATCTCGGTATATTTTAACCATGATAGATTATGCGACAAGGTATCCAGAGGCGATAGCTTTACCGAGTACTGAGACGGAACGTGTCGCGGAAGCGCTTATTGAAATGTTTAGTAGGGTTGGCATTCCTGATGAAATGTTGACTGATTGTGGATCACAGTTTACTGCTGAGGTAATGAAAGAAGTCAGCTCTTCAACAGTTAACGTGTAGTCCGAGACACCCAATTTGCAACGGCTTGCTTGAGCGTTTCCACGCTACGTTAAAGCAGATGTTACGTCGCATGTGTGCTGAACGTCCAAAAGATTGGAATAAATATCTTCCAGCTTTATTATTTGCGGTTAGGGAAGTTCCACAAGAGTCTTTAGGATACTCCCCTTTTGAGTTGTTATATGGACGTAACGTCAGAGGTCCAATGGCAATATTAAGAGAATTATGGGCTGAAGAGGTACGCGATGAGCAAGTTCTTTCGACGTATCAATACGTTATTGAGCTTAGGGAACGGTTAGAGCAGACATGCAAATTAGCGCGTGATAATTTAAAGAAGGTTCAGATTAAGCAGAAAGCTTATTATGATAAAGGCGCGAGGTCGCGTAAATTTGACGTCGGCGATAAAGTGCTGTTGTTACTACCGACAGACAGTAATAAATTATTGCTTCAATGGAAAGGTCCTTATGAAGTGGTTGAGGTAGTGAACAGAATGGATTATAAGATTGACGTCAATGGAAATGTTAACACATATCACGCTAACATACTGAAGCAGTATGTTGAGCGTCAGACTGTGACGTCTCATTGTCTGATCTCTAAACCTATTATGTCGACAGACAGTCATGACAGAAATGACGTCGACGAGTCTTCATTTGAAGACAGCAGTTTTCAAACTGCAGAGCAACCAGAAAGTGACGGTGACGTTAGCGTCCCACACACACTAACGTCAGAGAAGAGTGAGGAGACAGAAGGGCTGAGAGAACAGCGCCTTGCAGGACTGACATGTCAGACAGACCAAATTATATGTACCACATTTATGTCAGAACCTGTGAAAACAATCAAATCAGTTAAGCCAGAAAGGCCACCGCCAGTAAGATTAAAACGATATCCGTTTTCTAACAAACAACAGAGTGTCAGGGGACCAGGAAAATTCTGGGGGCAAACCACCTTGGCTTAATAGCAATTTTACTAGTGAAAATTTGGGGGCAGACTACCTTAGTAGGTAATTTTTCGCAAGGTTGTTGTGTAAATAGCTGTCTTGTTTAGATAGGTTCATCCTATTCCATCTCTGTACACAAAGAAAAAAACATTTCTGATTGTTTTTTCTCCAAAAGATACAGGGGGCCGCTATAAGGCTGAGTTCTATAAAATTTGCCTAAAAATCGCCAACCGCCAAATTGTGCCATATATGATTTTCATTCCCGTCACGTGTTGTGTGGGTGTTCGTTTTGACAGGAGTCATGGCATTGATATATAGGGTCGTTTCATCAATTTTTCCTATGGGAAATATACTATTTGAACGCAAATCCATTATCTACTCGATTTTTGCTATCTAGCTTCAGTTGTGGACGGTATCTCCACCTCGCCACGATTTAAGCAAGGTAATATGAGTAGGCATGATTTTCTGGTAGTATTCATAGATATAAAAACCCTGAGAAAAACGAACACTTTAGCAGCAGGTCAAGTTGTAACGAGTATCAACAACATTGTTTCGGGAAAAAGAAAGTATATTGAAAGGTATGTTAAATCTATGTTTAGTATTATTTTTGTATGAACATGCGTGTAGGTTTTGAAGGGGTTTACTTCTAATATACCCCAACTTTCTGAAGCCTATTCTGAATTCACTGTTGAGGCCTGTAGTGATTAGGCTACTAGCTTTGCCAGCTAGACGTCGCAGGATTGATCCCAGGCTTCTCCAGTAGTAGAATGAGTCTTTCTAAGTGAGGTCCTGTCTCATTCTGACCCTAGATGTTGGTGAGACGTAAAGTTTGGACACCCGCTCATTCTGGATTCATTTAGGCTTTTAGACCCCTTTTGTAGAAGGTAATTAATAAACGCCGGGTCACTTGTTTGACCCATGACTTTTGACTAGCTGTGGTTAGAAAACCGTGGTTCCGTCCCAATATGATATTAGGTGTAGAGGGGACGTAAAATTAAGACGGGTTTAACCATATCTTCATCATCAGGGCAAAGTCTTACAAGAGCCTGTAGGGTTATCCGTGATGATGAACCGTAATGAATTTTATTTTACAAGCGTGTTCACGTTGATTAGAAATAATTTTGTTCAAGAAGAATTACGAGTTCATTTTGTAATGATGCCGTTTTTGTCTGATAACTCAGTTTGTGCATGTATGTACATATAAAGAACGTGATGATGATAAGTGGGAGTATTTGGTCGCCACACGTCATAACGGCCTGAGTGGCGGGGATGACGTCAGCTGCGTCATCGGCGTCGCGAGTACGGTTGTGACGGGGTGCCTACCAAATACAGAGAGAATATACGGCAAACAGTGTTGGCCCTTATGAGACACTAACAAATGTTGTGGATTATAGATGAAAATCTTCTGTTTGTAGTTTCTATCTGTTATTAATGTAATGAATTTGTGAATAGCTATATTTGTGAGCCGTGTCGCGGAGAAGGATATGAAATAGAGATTGTTATGTTTCCTGTAATTGGCGGCTGACCAGGTAGCGCAAAGGCGTGGTCTGTTCAATTGCCTCTTACTTGTGATAATGTAGTGAGCACAAATTTGATGAGTATTATGCTCAGTAGTAGTGAGCATTAATTGATTTCTGTAGTGCTCAGTAAGGAAACATGAACTTTGAGTATTATTGTGTCAAGCGCTGGGTGCTGATAATTTGATGCACAGTCAAGTTGAGTTCTGCTGTACGGTTATTTGTCGCATGCACTAATCAGCCTGTATGTCTGGTCGGCGCATGCGCAATAACGGTATATGCATGAACATATTCTTACTTCTCCGGGAGGGGGATCGTGATATAGCATGTATGTTTTGTGACTTGTTTCTTAGTCCAGTTAACGTAATTTGCAGGCACAACAATGTGTGGTGACCTGCTGCTCCCTGCTTCATAGCAGCAGGTACTGGTACGACGCTGGGGGTTAGGGTCCAGCAAGGGCGGACAGACCACCGTAATCAGCGCATACCATTGTCCATTGTGAACAGATGTGAGACCATCCAAGTGGAAGAGGTCAACTAAATAACCTGCAGGTGATTCGGACGAATCAGATTGTGCGATCGCTAAACCTGTGATCGGCAACAATGTCGATAGACTAGGTTACACTAGTTTCGCGAGAGGAAGATTCACGCGAGAGGGGGATTCACCCTAAGTTATAAACTGGCCAGTCGCGTCTTGAGTTGTTTCTTTTTTTGTTTTTGTTGTTGTTTTGTTGTTTGCTTCTGTAGGTATTCACGTCACCCGTTCCGAGCACAGAACATTGTTTTGCCTTCGGAGCGGACGTCGTGAGTTGGCTACAGAAGCAACAATTTGTGATGTTTTGTGTTAGTAAGTGTTGTATATAGATACTGTAAATAATTCATGTCATTCATCTAATATCTTTCTTGTGCCTTACCCCACAGCTGCACGTACACCTGTCAGAGATCACGCTCGGTTGTCTTGTCAGCATGGGGGTTTGCGGGACGCCGTAAACCCACATGTAACAGATTCTGAACAGATCTTCGACAATGGTGCATATTATTAACCACACTGTGTATGCAGAAACCTATGCTCATGTGTTATTGTGTTACATTATCTCAGTATGGGTACTTACAACTGTGAAGCCACATTTTCTTCTGCTGCGTCTCCAAGTAGACTTTCGTTAATGACGTGGAATGCTACTGGCATTATGTCCAGTGGCTATTATCTTGGTCGTGTTTTATCCGAGAGAGATGTGGATATTTGTGGTATCAGTGAACATTGGCTCTACCAGAAAGATCTGCATTTCCTTGAATCTGTTAACCCTGTATATAAGTATTATGCTGTTTCTGACTCTGACTTGGAAAGACCCAGCAGAAGAAGGGTGGGAAAGGGCGGTTTAGCCTTTTTCTGGAAATAAAGCATTGATAATAAGATATCAGTATTAAATATCGACGATGATCGCATGCTGGGCATACAGTATCAGGTCTCAAAAGATGTGTTTATGTATATCCTTCAAGTGTACTTGCCATCGTCAAATCATAGGATTTCAGACTTTGAAGAATACCTGCTCAGACTACAAGACTTCTGTGCCAATTATATGAACATGGGTAGTGTAGTACTTATGGGAGACTTTAATGCCCATCAAAATGGTGTAAATATTATTAAGCCACACGACAGGCGTAGTGCTTTACTTTCGCAGTTTCTACCCGTGTACGAATCTTTTGTCCCTCAATACTCTTTCCTTCTGTTCTTGAGCTTCGTCTACCTTTGTCTCATATTCAGGCGAATATACTTCTATGATTGACCACATTCTCATGTCGATAGAGAAGGTAGACCTAGCTGCAGAATGTGAAGTCCTGGATGATAATGCTCTGAATGTATCAAACCACAGGCCTGTGTTTTGTCTCGTTAACTTTCCACATGCTGAGCAGGAAACAAGGGGTATTCCCCCTAGGATGTTAATTAACTGGCGCTGTACTCGGGCTAATGCGCTCGACAATTATAGTAGTTATGTTGAGAGTCAGTGTAGAGATAAATTTTCTGATATACAGTCTTTCCCAACGAAACAAGAAATTGATGAGGCGTACAAAGTCATCACTGAAATAATTTCCTCGTCATCACAAAAGCATTTACCATCCAAGAAAGGCTTTAAGCAATACCTTAAGCCATATTGGGACCAGACTCTAAAAGATTTACATACGTTAATGAGAGAAAGACGTAGGGCTTGGATATTGGATGGGAGACCGCGTGCGAACTCTAGTATGTCTTATACACAGTATAAAGATTCAAAACGATTATTCAGACAGTATCACCGCAAATGTGCGGAAACATATCTTAAAACCATGAATGAGGAAATAGATCGTGCTGCTGAAATAAACAGTGATTATTTTTGGCACCTTGTCAATAAAAGAAAGAAAGGGAATTCTATTCAGCAGGGATGTGAAATGAGATTGGATGGTAACACATGCAGAAATGCAGAGTAAATTTGTAATCAATGGGGACTATACTTTAGCTCACTCTATGGCATTTCAGAAACTGGCGATTATGACCGTTCAAATTATCGTAGAGTTACGTCTCAAGTTAATATTCTCAAGCAGCAAGAAATAGACCAGAGTGACATAATACCTATCTCAGAACAAGAACTCAACAGCACTGTTCTTAACTTAAAGAGAGGTAAAGCTTGTGGTGATGACAAAATAGATAATGAACATCTCATTTACAGCGGACCGTTGTTTCGAAAAACACTTTTAAACCTCTTTAATTCCATGTTATTTTCCGCATATATTCCACACGCTATGAAATCAGGAATTATTATAACATTGTATAAGGGAGGTAATAAGCGTACGGACGACCCAACAGTTACAGGGCGATAACTCTTACCTCGTCTGTACTTAAGTTATTTGAAAGGATCTTATATCAACGTATTACAGCGACCATGAATCAGCACCTCAATCCCCTTCAAGGCGGTTTTCAAAGAAACATGGGTTGTGCGATGATGTCTTTGCTCCTTCATGAAAGCATCTACTATGCAAAAGAGATGAATAGCAAGTTATATGCATGTTTTCTTGATTCGCAGAAGGCTTTTGACAAAGTGTGGCATGATGGCCTTCTTTTTAAACTCCACTGTATTGGTATTGACTTGTATTTGTGGAAATTAATGGATAGTCTTCATGATGGTTTGACTAGCTATGTTTTGTTTCGAGTATTCCAGTCAGCGAAATTTAATATTTCACAAGGAACTAGGCAAGGCGGAGTTCTTTCCCCTGTTATGTTTTTATGTTTTATAAACGATTTACTGGACGAACTGTGCGCGTCAAGCCTTGGTTTAAGCATTAACGGAATTAATCTCACCTGTCCAACTGTTGCTGATGATATGTTACTACAGTCACTGACTAAAACTGGACTTCAGTTGCTTATCAACATATGTTTTAAATATTCCCGCATGTGGCGGTTGGATTACAATCCTCTGAAATGTGCTATTATCGTTTTCAATGAGTCCGAGTTCTCTTATAGACGGTCACAGAGGCGATGGTTCCTAGGTGAAAATGAACTGAAGGAAACTGATAAATATACCCATCTTGGGATTACATGTACCAAAAATATGTCCATGAAAGGAAATGTGGTTGATTGTGCCTCGAAAATTAGAAAAAGTTTCTTTGGAATTCTGAACTCTGGTCTTTGTGAATCCGAGCTTCACCCGTTAACTCTAAAACGAATCTATGATTCTATAGTATTGCCGAAAGCACTTTATGGCACCGAATTACTTTGCAACCTAAATGAAACTGATATTTTAACATTAGAAAGAGCTCACCGTGTATGTATCAAGTTGATGCAGGGTATAAGCAAGCAAACAAGAACGTGTGTAGCACTAAGTCTTCTTGGAGGAAGGAGCTTACAATATGAAATTCAAAAACGTAAATGTGTACTGTTGGGTCAGCTGTGCAGACTGGATACTTACTTTGCTGTCAAACGGTTGTTTCTGTACAGACTAACCTCACATTGCCTATTCAGAGATTTACTTTATGGCTTTATCCCTGATGTTTTACAGTTTCTCCCTGATTATGATTTGGATATATGTATTACTAACTATTTAAACACTGGATGTTTTCCTTCCAAATATTCATGGAAAAAGCTTGTCAATGAAAAATTACGAGTTCATTCAAGTACAGCAGTTGTGTCTGAGTTTACTGATGAAAGCCTAAAAAGCTTCTTACAGATTCATCCAGATGTAAAGCCATTTATGTACTGGGAAATATCATGGAAGTAGCCTAAAATCTTGAATGCTTGCAGGTCCGTAATTAAGCTTATTGCTTTATATTACAATAGATTTCCTGAACGTCTTTGCTCAGCATGTGGAAAATTTACAGAGAACTATGCTTTACACTGTTTGCTATCGTGCCATGTTAACTCTCATCATAGGCATAAAATGTGGTTTGGAATATGGCAGAAGTTTGGTGTAAATCTCTATATAAAATTGGCTAGCTTGAGCAATGAGTCATTAATTTCAGTAATGTTTGGGAACTACCACCTTATAGCGGATGTTCTAACATTGGAACATAAACTCAGCTTCTATTGCTATGTAGCGCGGTTCCTCCGTATTCAAAAAGCTATATCTGTGATGGCAATTTTTAGATAACCTATGTACACATCACGTGACAAGTCTGTACAATTTTGACCCCCTTTGGGCGCCACTTTCTATCGGAAAGCTGGGGTTTACAGGGTTATACACTCATTTTCTGTGTCTGCTCGGGGCATGGATTGTTGCTACTCGTTAGAGCTGCCTCATCGAGGCGAATCTGACAGGTATCATCGGTCGGTGCGTTGGGCGGTGATATGACGATATATGACATTTTGTTTTTCGATAGGCTTTCATATATTGGAGGTAGAATATCCAATGTAGTTGTATGGACGTGGTTTCGTGATGTTTTGTGCTTGGAGCACCGTTATGACACAACCTTGAGAGGCCAGTGTTTAACTGAGGGTTATGGCTTTCTCATCGTTATACGAGGAATAGTTCCACATGATCTCATTGCATCAATATATTTTTCTCCTGTTATCTAATTTTTCACCTTTAAATGTTTTTCTTTATTTCTTTCATTCTTTTTTCCATGTTTGAGCTTATATTGTATTATTTGTATTACATGTATATGGCTCTCCTACTGAGGAGGAAATAAAGAATCATCATGTACTCAGACACTTAACAGTTACATCATTAAACAGACCTATGATCGAAAAGAGAAAAGCGAAAAGCAAACTAACTTCTGAAAGTCGAAAAGCGAAAAGCGAAACGCAAACTAACTTCTTGCTATTTAATTTTATGTAATGCTGGTTTGTGCCTGATACTCTGTCTCTGGTCGGGCCAATTGGAGTCTAACTGTTGGTTTTCTTTTGCTCCAGCATTTCAGTGGTTTCTTGCTGTCAAGTCCTCACCGATGTTTCATCTCTGTGGTTG
>CAUZLF010000003.1:4311265-4335558 GCA_963580285.1 Lucinisca nassula
AAACAGACTGAAATACAGAGTCAGATGACAGGTGAGTGACGGAATATGAGATTCATTCAAAGGCTTGAGTTCTTTTTTGTTTGTTTTTTTAGTTGGGTTTTAACATCCCTGTCAACACTAATTAGGTCATTTTGGAAAATTGTTATTAATTTTGTGAGATTTTTACCCGACATTGAGATGAAATGACATCTCAAGCCCTGCCACCCAATAGAACCAAAATGCTTATATGCTTTGGACGTCTGACTCGCATCACTTCAATCACTTGCCTGGGCAGGCTTAGTCCTTCTAAGTGGTTTACCAGTACATGTACTCAATGTGTGGTCAGTTTCTGCGTGGAAGCACCATGCAGCCTGATCTGTTTCTCCAAGCCCCAATGGGGCTTGAGGTGATTAAATAGTTAGCAAATACAGACATGTGTTATTGTATGACAAAAGGGCCATCATTTTCGTCCGCTGAAAATCATTTAATTGAATGTTGTTGGTACACACTTTAAGGGGAATGGATATACCTTCAGGGGAGGCAATTCCTGCAAAAGTATTTTTGTCTCCCATATCAAAAGGGGTCAACTCTTAAAGGAAAGAATTTGCTCCGGTAGTTTGCTCTGATACAGGGGTCTTGTCTTCTCCTCAGGAGTAAATTCTTTCCTTTAAAAGTAGACCCCTAATTTGCTCCTCAGGAGCAAATTTCTTTCTTTAAAAGTAGACCCCTAATAACATGGAAGATAAAAATGTTTTAGAAAGAGTTGCCTGCCCTGAAGGCACGATATGACCTTGACCTCAAAATATAACAAGATATGACCTTGACCTTGCTATATTTTCAGACAATGCCAGTGTACAGATGCAGCAGTTGGATGAGAGAGTGATCAGCATGTATAAAAGTATAAAACAGATCTTACAGAAATATCGCAGTGGAAAACTACCTAAAGCATTCAAAATTATACCTGCTTTACGAAACTGGGAACAGGTAGGAATTGAAGTTAATGTTTCTGCTTACCCGTTATGTGCAGACAACACTTTCAAAGTTTGAATTGAAGGTATTTGTCCCATTGATCAAAAGTAACAACGTTGTTGGTTAATGTATAAACTTTGATCATTTGATTTATTTAGCAGATATGCTAATATTTTTGCAGAAAAAATGACTCTTGCGAAAAACTACTCACATTTTTGCAGCAAAGATAACAGAAACCCCAAAACGGGTACCCTGGCAAATAGTGCAGGCCCAGATCAGACGCTGCAGAATGTGGCATCTGATCAGGGCCTACACTATTTGCAAAAAGTCCAGCCATTTTCCAAATCAATTTCGAAGGAAACACAGTCTGACATCCCTAAATTTTGAAATGGACTCCTGCTATATACAAGGAGAAAGCTTCCATTTGGTACAAAAATATGGAAAATATGCCAATATTGTTTTGCTAAATATGTGAATAGCTTTTGTGATTGCTAAAGCTACTCACATTTGATGCAAAAAAATAAAGTATCAGATATAATACTTGCTTGAACAGTGAACACATCTGACTTGTGATCAGGAGGACACGGGTTTGATACCTGTGGGGGTGCGCAATAGTATTTCATGGAGATTGATCAGGAAGTCTTTCCTACGATCACTGCCGCTGATTCAAGAAGGGCATTTGTCAGTTTCTAGCGAAAGAATGTGCACTGTACTGGTTAAAGGCATTTATTCTGTAACAGTAAAACACATTGTGTGTTCATAAATGTTTTATTGCCCCCTGTGATATACTGACTATAGCAGATCGAAGGCGGCCCTTAATAGGTGATTAGTAGCTCTTGTTGAATCCCCTGACTGAGGCACTTAAGAGGAAAATCAATAATGTACACCAGTCAACAGTAAGTAATTTATTGATTTTCCCCAAGGAGACCCCTTACCTGTTGAAGACAGAGGACTGCTCTTGAGTCAGCTCTGAGGGCTACATAATATTATGTAATGAAATGATAGTCCTCAATAATCAAGAATAAATGCCTTTAACCGCTTACGTATAAGCCTGCCGAGGAAAAGTATGGATAGGTAAACTGACGGGCTCAATATGACCAAAATAGTGTTGACTTGGTTGTAGTCTTTACAAGTCGCAATAGTCACCTGTGCATCCTAACATTCTGCATGCTGGTAATTTTAGCAGCAGACGACAATTTGAAATATTTTTATATTTTTCCCAGTAAACAGAATTTGGCATCTCATGCAAATTGTCTCCTATGGAGACAATTTGCATGACATATCAATTCCTTTTTTCTGGATAGGAGACAATTTGCATGAGATGTCAAGTCCTGTTTTCAGTAAAAAAAAAAAATATGAAAAATATCAACAACTTTCCATTTGCTAAATTAGCTCAAAGAGTGGTAAAGGCTAAAACTGTAAAACAACCTCAGTGCACAGACTGGGTGGGTTGACGGTCTTGTATATCTTAGGTCACTGGGGCATCCAGCTCACACTGGCTCACGATTGGGCAAGGTCTGTCATCGTTAGCAGGTAGGGGTAGAGTAGGAATGTTCTTCTGTCTCTTCACTTGTATTCATTTTCCTCTTTTTCCCCTGCCTGTCCTTTTCTTTCAACTTTTCTCCCATTCTCTGCTAGATGACAATAAAAGGCCCACAAAGACTGATTTGTCGTTAAACCAACACAGTCCATCATTCAAAGCAAAAAACGGAGATGAGGGTGATTTGTCTTTTCTGTTCTCATGTTATCTCTTTTCATGTACACATGGTCATAGGGAAAGTGGCAACAGGATATCAGTTTTACTGTTACCCTGATAATACTATTCATTTATTGCCCTTGTGTGAGGGAAATATGATGATTTGTCCACCCAAGCATGTAATATTGCCCTCTGGCAACTGGTCGGCTGACTCGGCTCGATATGAACCTCTGGCAATACCACCTGTCGCGGGTGAACAAATTGTCATATTTCCCTCACACAAGGGCAACAAATGATTTATTATACGGAATTCTGACTTCTCTAGAGATTCTTTCAGTGAATGCACTTGTACTTTTGAGCAGTGACATCAGAGGGGTTATTGCAGGGGAATATGATAATTTATTGCCCTACGCATGGCATGCTCTAGACCAGTCAGAATTCTAGAGTAGCTCAAGAATATGGATGAGGTATAGTAAATGAATATATTTATCCCCACGCTTTTAAAGAAAGCGTAGGGGGATATTGTGAACGCCTCCATCCGTCCGTCACGCTATCTCCTGCTTAACCACTGGCTGGAATGTAACCATATTTGCTACATGACTTCCGTTTATGGTGAGGGCATGCGAGGGGGATGTTATAGTTGGCTCCGCCCGAAGGGGCCATCTCAAGGGGTAAAAAGGTCACGTCAGCTATGTGGCATAAGCGTGGGGATTGGCGATGGCTTGCCATCGACTGCTCGCTCTAGTCTATTTTTAACGTGGTGCAATAAGCATGGTGCAATAAGGAGTCTGCGTTTCCATCTCTTGGTTTGTCAATCTGTCAACATTTACAGCAACAGGTGTCAGCCTAAATGTTCAAGTCCATGTCACAAGCACGACATTGCCTATGGTGGATTTTTTTGGATGCAGGTCCAACTGTTATCAAAGAGGTCAAGGATTCAATCCAGGCCAGGTCCAACTACATTTTATTTGTCGCGATAGATCACAAAATATTTTCAAGGGCCATTCTCTCCCTTCTGCCGGATCAAGAAGGAAAGCTATCAGCTTTTTGCATAATAATGGGCACTGTACTCAGTCATAGCACCAGATAAGGCACTTTTTTCATCTGAAAAACTGATATTTTTCTTATTCTTGCATTAAAACATATGTTGTGGGTACCCATTAGAAGCGCCTCGCCGAGGCGCTTCTAATGAGTACCCACAAATATGTTTTCATGCAGAAATAAGAAAATTAATATTTGAATACCCCCTCTTATCTGGGGCTATGGAATGCCGATTGACTGCCAATGTATAAGCCTGGCCAGGAGAAGTGTGGTTTGGTAGTGTGACTTAATTGAGCAATTAAACCCTAAATCAACCCACCAGTCGTTATTAGGGCTCCGTACTGAAATAAGGGCCCCGCACTGAAAGTGTGGGTGCCCTATAGTAATCACTCTGTCTGTCTGTCTGTCTGTCCGTCCGTCTGTCCGTCCACAAATTTCTGATAGCGCTGCCGGGGCCCTAGTCAGTTTCACTGACAGCGCTAGTTTTCATAATATTTCAGTGTTAATTGTAGAATTCTCATTTCAGATCTTATACCTCACAGAACCTGACACATGGTCGGCGGCGGCAATGTACCAGGCCACCAGAATATTTGCTTCAAATCTCAATGCTAAAATGGCCCAGAGGTATTACTTTACTATAGGAATTAATTTCATTTTTGTGGATTTTAACAATGTGTTAACTCTGCGAATCACTCACAAACTGCATAAAGCCCAAAGTGAGTGTTTATTTGTTCGATTTGAGATCTAACGTCCCTGCCAACACTGTATAGGTCATTTTGGAGCTTCCAATTTTGTGGGACTTTTACCAGACATCGAGATGAAATGACATCTCAAGCCCTGTCGCCAAAGTCTTTTAATTCAGTTTATTTGTCTTCTAACATTTATGTTTTCAATAGTTTCCCTTCTGTTAATGGAATGCTGTGGAGGGCGTTTCAAAAATAATGACATATTGCGCTGGTTCTAAACATGCTTTTTAAAGTCATGTTACATTACAACTTATCGCTGTGTGAAATAGTTCTGAAATTCTTGCTCAGGGAATTTTTTGAAGTATAAAACTTGTACATCAACCAATCAGATTGCTCGAAATGTACATAATGATGTAGAATTGGAATAATACAGATATACAGTCTAACTTCAATGGCTTAAGGGTAATGGGAACACCTTGAGGGGAGACAATTCCTTCAAAAGCATTTTTGTCTCCCATGCCAATAGGGGTCAACTCTTAAAGGAAAGAATTTGCTCCTGAGGAGCAAATTCTTTCCTTTAAGAGTAGACCCCTTTTTCAGCAAGACTGAGCCTGTAGACAAGCGAACAGAAAGTCCCGAAAGTTGTCTCCCTTTTAAAAAATGTCAGAAAACATGCCAGGTGTAGACACATTTGGGACAGTAAATGTATGTTTGAGATGGGTAGTTTGAGCCACTGAGTGTTAATCATAGTGTCAGGTGGGTGCGGGGCTGGCGGAGGGGGGAAATAATAGGGATAGTTTTGGGAAATTTTGCATGATGTTCTTTGAAATGAAGGTATGTTGTGCGTAAATACAGTGAAATTCCACCAATAAGACCACCTAAAATTAAGACTAGTTCTGCTCTAAAAAGTCTATTTGGAAGGGTGCTGTTATTCTTTCTTCACGTTTTCTGGATACAATGTCCTCTGGTCAGGGACCACCTTAAGAACTGTCCAAAGGTGGTCTTAATATGGAAATTTTACTGTCTTAGAATATCCAAATATTGTTTTTCTTATTTTTGCAGGAAAAGGTATGTTGTAGGAACTCACATTTTCTCAGCAAAAAATATCATATTTGGCATAACAAATGATCAAGGTTTTTAGCAGTTTCTAGGTGCCTTAAACGTTAAGTAAAAGTAAGGAAAATACATGTATATTACATGCATTACAGAGAAATACCATGATTTCTACCAGACATAAACTTGGTATTTTCCTTTTTGCTAAGAAGAAATATTTCCTCTTAGCCGGGGAAATAAATCCCTTCAGCTGGAACTACTTTATGTACAAGATACGAGATACCGCTTTGCAGTGAAATTGTTCTATTCAAACGCGGGAAAGTTTCAATCACGGCGACGTTATTCATGACGTCATTGTAATGGCGTCTAAGAAATATCAACAGACGTTCAGAATGCGTGACGTTTGAGTCGGATGCAACGCTGAAACAAAAGAAAACATGGATATGACCATTGATTAGGATGTAAGTTTTGCTTTATTTAATCTGACGTTTTACTTGTTTTATCACTGAAACACTTTGTTTCTTCTATTTTTGTTCAAAACTGTAGAAAGCGCTTTCAAAATGGCGCCCATCCAGTTGTTCTTCCACCCAGATTCTGTAACACTTCGCTGATTGAACCGTTTACATGAGCTGTAAACAGTCAACTGAACGGGAATTCAGATCCAAAATTCAAGATCCAAACTCTCCTAAAAGTCTATGGAAGTGCATGTAATATACAGATTATACATTTCTCCTATTTGAAATATGGGATTTATAAACCTCGGGAGGTAAAACAATCCGTTAAAGAAACTCGTGCTTCGCACTCGTTTCTTTATCGGATTGTTTTACCTCCCTCGGTTTATAAATCCCATATTTCAACTAGGAGAATGAATAATCTATATATCTCAAATTTTCATTGGAAAAAAATAACTATTTTGGAGATATGAAAGAATGTACTTTGTCACACGGATGTATTGTTGTAAGAAATTAGGAGTGTCTGTCAGATAAAGCTCAAACTCGGGATCCATGGTGTACCAGTCCAGTGTGCTGCATCCCTTGAGAAGGAAGTAGGAGTTGTGGTACAAGACATTAATAAAAGTCTAATATTACAAAGTAAACAATAATCAGAAGACACAAGTAAATCAACAGCCATCTCCATTAATCCTTAAGATGCCAAGAAAAACTACATCTGAAAATGTCGTCTGCTTATGTCGTCTGCCTAAATTTTTTTTGGCAAATTTATAAAAAATATTTTTACATACTGGCAAACAGTGTGGGCCCAGATCAGACTGCTCTGATCTGGGTCCACACTGTTTACAAAAAAAAAAATTACTTTTAAGGTAACTGGCAGATGGCAAAGCAGACGACTATTGTCGTGATTGGCATTTTATGGGATAAAAGAATCTGTTTTTAATGAATATATATATATTTTTTTTTTTCAGATTTTTTAACCTGGTTCTCATGCCCAGAGTAAGAGATGATATCACAGAGTACAAAAGATTGAACTTTCATTTATATATGGTATGTACAGATTGAGTCTCACTCATGCTGGATAGATGTTTAGGAAGTCATAGTAATACATCTTTCACTTCATAACACTGTGATCCCACAGCACACACGCACACCAAAATATTTAAGATTTTATTTTTTGTACCCACAAACCCCTATTTGTTTACGATGAGTTTTACACTGTTTAACACTGTTTAGGTCATTTTGGAGGGCTCCCGCTCATCGGGACTTGAAGAAATAGATTGAGCTGCATGGTGCTTACACGCAGAGCTGAAACCGACAGCATATGAGTACCGGTAAACAGGTTAGAATGTCTATGCCTGCCCAGGCAAAGTGATGCGAGTAGGAACGTCCATGCCTATAAACCTTGTTGGTTTCATTGGGCAGCAGGGTTCTCAATGTAGGGTTAAAGTCCCACAAAATTGGAAGCAATGCCTCCAAATTGATATAGTGTTCACAGGGACATTAAACCTCAATTCAAACAAGCAAAGGTCATTTTAGAGACATAAGCAACGTCTACAAAACGACATAAACAGTGTTCATGGTGACATTAATCCTCAACTCAAACAAGCAAAGGACATTTTGGAGACATTGCTTCCGATTTTGGGTGACTTTTATCAGACATTGAGATGAAATTACATCTCAAGCTCTAACGCCCAACAGCTATAGGAGCAGTCTGACTTGCATCTCTATTTAACCTCCTATGCTACACATATGGGCAAAATGTTTAAGTCATTCAAGGGGATATAATTCTGCAATAACAGGCCTCCGTGGCCTAATGGATAAGAGCGCTGACTCTTAGTCATTAGGTCTCTCACCGCCGTGGGTTCGAGCCTCGCTCGGGTCACGTGTGAGACGCCAAGTTCTGCTACGGAAGGTCAGGTGGTTTTTCTCCGGGTACTCCGGTTTCCGCCCACCTATGATTAACGATCGGCTCGATATGAGTGAAATAATCTTGAAAGGGCCGAAAAACCCAAACCAAAAAAAAAAAAATAATAATAATTCTGCAATAAGGGATGGATCAGAATCCTGTTTCCTTTATGCACATGTTCAGTGCATGTCTGAACTGTGTTTAAGTTTCAAAGCCCTGCATCAAATACTGCAGGAGGAGTTGTTGAGACACAAACAGTACTATTTAAAGGCATTTATTCTTGGTTATTGAGGACTATCATTTCATTACATAATATTATGTAGCCATCAGTGCTCACTGGAGAGAAGTCCTCTGTCTTCAACAGGTAAGGGGCCGCCTTAGGGAAAATCAATAAATTGCTTACTGTTGACTGGTGTACATTATTATAGCCCCGCTTTGAAAAAGTGGGGCTATATTGGATTTGCCATGTCCTTCTGTCATTCCGTGATTCCGTTAATTTGTGTTGGCTCCATAACTTTGTATCTGCTTAACATATTTTCATGAAACTTCACACAAATGTTAAACACCATAAGACAATGTGCAGAGCGAAGGAATTATAACTGTGGATTGCCTACTTTTGGAGTTATTGCCCTTTGAACATTTTCCGTAATTCCGTAATTCCGTGATTCCGTTAATTTGTGTTGGCTCCATAACTTTGTATCTGCTTAACATATTTTCATGAAACTTCACACAAATGTTAAACACCATAAGACAATGTGCAGAGCGAAGGAATTATAACTGTGGATTGCCTACTTTTGGAGTTATTGCCCTTTGAACATTGAAAAATGGCAATTTTAACAGTGTCCGCTTCATAACTCGAAAACCGTTTGAGATATTTTTAGGAAACTTCACACAAATGTTCAGCACTATGAGACGATGTGCAGAGCGCAGGAACCATAACTCTGCATTGCTTATTTTTGGAGTTATTGCCCTTTGAACATTGAAAAATGGCAATTTTAACAGTGTCCGCTTCATAACTCGAAAACCGTTTGAGATAATTTCATGAAACTTCACACAAATGTTAAGCACTATGAGACAATGTGCAGAGCGCAAGAACCATAACTCTGGTTTTCGTATTTTCTGTGTGTCTGTCTGTGTCTGTTAACAATTTTCGTGTCCGCTCCATAACTTTAAAACCCATTCACATATTTTCATGAAACTTCACACAAACATTAAACACCATGAGATGGTGTGCAGAGTGCAGGAACCATAACTCTGGATTGCCTAATTTTTGAGTTATTTCCCTTTGAATATTGAAAAATATCAATTTTAGCCGTCTTTGCTCGATAACTCAAAAACCGTTTGAGATAATTTTATGAAACTTCACACAAATGTAAAGCACCATATTACGTGTGCAGAGCGCAGGAACCCAAACTCTGGATTGTCTACTTTTTCAGTTATAGGCTTTTGAATATTAAAAAATGGCAATTTTAACTATGTCCGCTCCATAACCGTTTCTGATATTTTCATGAAACTTCAAATAAATGAAAAGCACCTTGAGATGATGTGCAGAGTGCAGGAACCATAACTCTGGTTTGCCTACTTTAGGAGTTATTGCCCTTTGAACATTTAAAAAAGCAATTTTGACAGTGTCGGCTCCATAACTCACAAACCATTTGAGATATTTTCATGACACTTCACACAAGTGTAAAGCACCATGAGACAATGTGCAGAGCGCAGGAACCCTGACTCTGATTTGCCTACTTTAGGAGTTATTACCCTTTGAACATTGAAAAATGGAAGATGAAATTTAGTATAAACATGGACATTCTGGTAATGTATCATGCTCATTGAAATGAGGGACAAGGGCTCACAACTCTTAGAGTTTTTCCAGATAATGTAAAATTTTCAACAGTTATTTCTTGTTCATAACTGTTTTCTCTGCAGCTTAAATAACTTTCTTCTCTGACAGCGCTGAAGCGGGGCTATAGTCAGATCCTCTGACAGCTCTAGTTGATTTTCCCCTTAAGTGTCTCAGTCAGGGGATTCAACAAGAGCTACTAATCACCCCATTAAGGGCCGCCTTTGATCTGCTATAGGCAGTATATCACAGAAGGGCAATAAAACAATTATGGACACACGGTGTGTTTTACTGTTACAGAATAAATGCCTTTAACCTTCTATGCTACACATATGGCCAAAAAGTTGAAGTCGCTCAAAGGGACATAATTCTACAATAAGGGGTTGGATCAGAATCCAGTTTCCTTCAAGCACGTGTTCAATGCATGTCTGAACTTTGTTATAAGTTTCAAAGTGCATCGAATACTGCAGGAGTTGTGGAGAAATGAATAGTAGTATTTAACCTCCTGTGCTACACATATGACCAAATATTTAAGTCGTTCAAGGGGACATAATTATACAATAAGGGGCTGGATCAGAATCCTGTTTCCTTTATGCACAATAAGGGGCTGGATCAGAATCCTGTTTCCTTTATGCACATGTTTAATGCATGTCTGAACAGTGTTGCAAGTTTTGATGCCCTGCGTCAAATACTGTAGGACTAGAGTACTACAAAGTGTGACATACAGACAGACAGACAGACGTATGCATGGACAAGAGCTTTGTGGTGGGGGCATAAAAATGTAAGATCCTCTAAATCAATCATTTATTAAACTTGTTGAAGATAGAGATAAAATGCTCGGCAAAGCCTCGCATTTTATCCCTTTTTCTCAACTCATTTAATAAATTCAATAATACATGAACACTCATGTAAGATCCTCTATATCAACAACTTATTAAACTCGTTGAAGAAAAGGGATAAAATGCTCAGCAAAGCCTCGTATTTTATCCCTTTTCCGAAAATCCTTTCATAAATTCAATAATACATGAACACTCATGTAAGATCCTCTGTATGGTGCCTGCCTGGTCTGTATGAAGAAACTTAGGGTCACGAGCCATCCATATAGCACACAGGAAAGACAGATCAGACTGCACAAATTTATAGGCTGATCGGAGTCTATGCTAGTTGCAGACACTCGAAGACCCCTTTTAGTTTGATGGAGCCCATATGTCTACCAGAAACTAATGACGTTAGTACTTATCGTTAACATTTTGAACATCTAATATGGCAAATATGCTAATATTTTTGCTGAAAAAATGTGAAAAGCTTCTTTCATTTTATCAGCAAAAATAACACTATATTAGATATTGAACTGGCTGGAACAGTTAACAATTTGACCACTTACAAGCTTGTTAAGCTATAGATGCATTGAACAACAGGCCCAAGACAGTGGAGTACACCACAACCTCTTATTAGGTCTCACACTGCTGTGGATCGAGCCTCACTTGGTGTCACATATGAGATACCAAGTTCTACAACAGATGGTACTCCAGTTTCTGTGTACTCCAGTTTTAGCCCGCCTCTGATAATTGGCTCAATATAAGTGAAATTGTATTGAAAGGGCAAAAAAAAAACTAGAGCGAGCAGTCTATGGCAAGCCATCGCAAATCCCCATGCTTTCTCCCCCTGTGGGGGGAGCCAATTTTAATGTTGCTCTCGCACGCTCTCATCATGTGAGGAAGCAATGTACCAAATTGCGTTTCATTCTGAATAGCGGTTAAGGAGAAGATAATGTGATGGATGGATGGACAGATGGACGGAGGTGTTCACAATATCCCCAACGCTTTCTTTAAAAGGGTGTGGATAAAAACACAGTAGAATACTACACAATTCATAATCATGTCATCTATATATTTCAGGCAGTCAGAAAGTCCTTGTTTAAACCAGCTGCCTTCTTCAAAGGAATTCTCTTACCCATATGTGAGGTCTGTAGTTAATCTACATAGTGTCTCAGGGCATTTAACCCTTTTTTGTACCAAATGGAATCTTCCTCCTTATATATAGCAAGGGTCCATTTCAAAATTTAGGGGTGTCAGGTTGTGTTTTCTTCAAAATGTAATTGGAAAATGGCAGTACTTTTTGCAAACAATGTAGGCCACGATCAGACGCTGCATTCTGCGGCGTCTGATCTGGGCCTGCACTGTTTGCTATCTGCCCGTTTTGGGGTTTCCGGTACAAAATGGGATAATTCAAAGGACACTCCTTAATGGGTACTTCCCTATATTTTTGCAATTTAGACACCTTTTAACCCTTCTGATGCTGCTTAACCCATTGCATGCGGGAAACCCCTAAAGGGGTACCTTGGCAAACAGTGCAGACCCAGATCAACGCCGCATTCTGCCGCAGAATGCGGCGTCTGATCAGGGCCTGCACTATTTGCCAGCAGAATTTTCCATCAAAAATAGAATAAAAACGAAAAAAATAGGCCTGCCACCCCTTATATGACAATGGACTTGTCCAACATATAGCAATGGAAGAGTCCACTAGTATACAATGGGTTAAACTTCTAGAGCAGATGGCAATCTAACATTTTTAGCTCACCAGAGCCGAAGGCTCCGGGGGAGCTTATAGGATAGGCAGTTGTCCGTCGTCGTCTGTGTCATCTGCGTCAACATTTTCAAACGACATCTCCTCTGAAGCCACTGGGCCGATTCAGCCCAAATTTCATCTGTAGCATCCTTGGGCAGGGGGATTGAAAGTTTGTGTTTTTTATGAAAATCAGCTCATTAGTTTGGTTGCTATGGCAACTTAGAGTTTCCATAGACTTATAATGGGAAAAATAGAAAAATGGCATTTAATGCCAAGCCTCTGCAGATATTTTGACAAAACTTTCATAGAAATATTCCATAGGTAATCTACTATCTGCCGTATGATTTTAGGCCTTCTGCTCATTTTTATTGGTTACCATGGAAACCAAAATGCAAAAAATAGACAAAAAAAATACTTTAAAAATCATCTCCTCAGAAACCATATGCTCTAGGAGGCTGAGACTTTATGAAAATATTCACCATATTTGCCTCACATGTTTTGTGTTTTTTATGAAATTTGGCCTTTTAGTTTTGTTGCTATGGCAACTTAGAGTTTCCATTGACTTATAATGGGGAAAACTGAAAAATGGCAATTACTGCCAAGTCATTGCAGATATTTTGACAAAACTTAAATAAACATGTTCCTTGTGTAAACTTCTCTCAGCCATATGCTTTTATGTCAACCTGGGGGTCCCCTAGGTTGTGCCGGAGCCATGCCCCGCCCCCTCCACATCATAAAATGCCTTATATCTCAGAAACCTTACAGATCCCAACCCCTAAACCATATATATTCTTGTTCCTTATGATAGGATGCATTCAGTGACACCAACCTGGGGGTCCCCCGGGATGTGCCGGGGACATGCCCTGCCCCCTCTATTTCATAAAATGCCTTTTCTCTCGGAAACCATTCAGATCCCCACCCCTAAACTCTATATATTCTTGTTCCTTATGCTAAGATGCATTAAGTGACACCAACCTGGGGGTCCCCCGGGATGTGCCGGGGACATGCCCCACCCCCTCCACTTCATAAAATGCCATATATCTCAGAAACCATACAGATCCCCACCCCTAAACTATATATGTTCTTGTTCCTTATGCTAAGATGCATTAAGTGACACCAACCTGGGGGTCCCCGGGATGTGCCGGGACCATGCCCAACCCCCTCCACTTCATAAAAGGCCAAATATTCCAGAAACCTTACAGATCCCCTGCCCTAAACCATATATATTCTTGTTCCTTATGATAAGACACATTCAGTGACACCAACCTAGGGGTCACCCAGGGTGGCCATGCTTCACCCCTTAACTTCACAAAAGACCATATATCTGAGAAACTGTTCAGAGCCCCACCCCTAAACCATATATATTCTTGTTCCTTTTGATAAGAAGCAATCAGTGACACCAGCATGCGGGTCCACCCAGGGTGCCATGGGCCATGCCCCACCCCTTTACTTCATTAAAATCTATATATCTCAAAAACCATACAGATCCCCACCCCTAAACAATATATATTCTTGTTCCGTATGGTAAGATGCATTAAGTGACACCAACCTTGGGGTCCCCCGGGACAGCCGGGGATATGCCCTGACCCCTCCACTTCATAAAAGGCCATTTATCTCAGAAACCATTCAGATCCCAACCCCTAAACCATATATATTCTTGTTCCTTATGATAAAACGCATTAAGTGACACCAACCTTTGGGTCCCCCGGGATGTGCCGGGGACATGCCCCACCCCTTCCATGCCCCATCCCTTCCACTTCATAAAATGCCATTTATCTCAGAAACCATTGAGATCCCCACCCCTAAACCATATATATTCTCATTCCTTATGATAAGTTGCATTCAGTGACACCAAATTTGGGGTCCCCTGGGATGTGCCGGGACCATGCCCAACCCCCTCCTCTTCGTAAAAGGCCAAATATTCCAGAAACCTTACAGATACCCACCCCTAAACCATATACATTCTTGTTCCATATGATAAGACACATTCAGTGACACCAACTTTAGGGTCACCCGGTGTACGCCCGGGCCATGCTCCACCCCTTGACTTCACAGAAGACCATATATCTGAGAAACTGTTCAGAGCCCCGCCCCTAAACCATATATATTCTTGTTCCTTATGATAACAAGCAATCAGTGACACCAGCATGCAGGTCCCCTCGGGGTGCCACAGGCTATGCCCCACCCCTTTACTTCATTAAAATCCATATATCTCAGAAACCGTTCAGATCCCCACCCCTAAACCATATATATTCTTGTTCCTTATGATAAGACACAATCAGTGACACCAGCATGCGTCACTGTATCTGTATCAGAAACCTTACAGATACCCACCCCTAAACCATATACATTCTTGTTCCTTATGATAAGACACATTCAGTGACACCAACTTTAGGGTCACCCGGTGTACGCCCGGGCCATGCTCCACCCCTTGACTTCACAGAAGACCATATATCTGAGAAACTGTTCAGAGCCCCGCCCCTAAACCATATATATTCTTGTTCCTTATGATAACAAGCAATCAGTGACACCAGCATGCAGGTCCCCTCGGGGTGCCACAGGCTATGCCCCACCCCTTTACTTCAATAAAATCCATATATCTCAGAAACCGTTCAGATCCCCACCCCTAAACCATATATATTCTTGTTCCTTATGATAAGACACAATCAGTGACACCAGCATGCGTGTCCCCCCCCCCCCCCCCTTACATCTCATGAACCATACATATTCCCACTGATAAACCATATGTCTTTGTTCCTTTGGATAAGACGCATTTAGTGACACCAACCAGGGCTCCATCGGGTCCATGCCCCAATCTCTCTACTTTATAAAACACCTAATATTTCAGATACAGTCCACATGGGTGCTCATTTGGGTGTGGGGTTTGTTTGGGAGACTTTATAATTGTATAATAAAATCATATCATGTTATAATACATGGCTGCCATTGGGCAGTGTCCACCTGAGCTCTGGTTTATGAACTTTGGCTCTTTGGTTTGTTTGCTATGCCAAGTTATGAGTTTCCATTGTCCTATTATGGGGAAAATTGAAAAATGACATTAATGCCTGTCAAGATATTTTGTCACACTTTCATAGAAATGTTCCTTTAATAATGTTCTTTTTGGCCTATTTGTTGCCACAGATGGGAAATTGTCAATTGTCATCTGTTGTCCTGCAACAACACATTCAAGCGACATCGAATCCAAAGCCACGAGGCTTATTGGGTCCAAATTTTATCTGTAGCATCCTAGGGCACAGGGCTTCCATGGTTAATTAAAATACATTGCTGCCAGTGGGCAGTGGCCCCCTGAGCTCTGGTGAGCATTGTGGCCCATGGGCCTCTTGTTCATTATTTTTATCATGATAACAAATCAGTGAAATGAGCACCCCTCTAAACCCCAGTTTATAAAGAGAAAAATGGGGTGTACAGGAGTAGCCATTATTTTGCTCATTTCTGCTCCTAGACATACGTCGTGGGTACTCGTTAGAACCGCCTCTAACAAGCACCCGCAACCTATGTTTGGATTATAAATAAAGAAAATATAATAAATTTTCATCGGAAGATTAGCCATTTAAAGCTGTGAAAGAGTGCACAATGTCAATCAGGTGTGTTATCTTAATGTCAGCATAACTAATACCAAGCCTTATTTTTGCTGAAAAAAAAAATGCTTCAAAAATGTTGTCTTTGACATTTAACAGTCTCTAGTCATTGAGTAAGTGAGTGTTTGAGTTTTACGTCCCACCAACAGCTAAGGTCATATGGAGACAAGACCTCGGTTTAAAGACACATCCGAAAGTCTGGATAAGCCCGGGATCGATCCTGCGACCCCTGGTTTACAAGGCGAGTAGCGTAACCACTGCACCACTGAGGCTTCTCGGTGTACAGTCATTATCTCCCATCTAATGTATTACAAAAGGGCGTAAAACACATGTTACACTCAATAGTGTTGTCAGAATTTCTTTGAACAATTTTGAAACGTTGGGAGAATTTGAAGGAAATCACAACATACACCACAACCTCTTTATAACACTATTAATGGGTCCACAGCAGACACCTTGTTAGTAAAACAGCCGTGTCATATCCAAACAAAAATGTATAGATCATATAGAAAAATGACCATTTATGGTCATTTTTCTATATAATCTTTACATTTTTGGGATCCATCTTGAATCCGTGTTATATCCAAAACTGTGTTATATCCAAAACAGTGTTATAACGGGCCGTGTTATAATGAGGGTGTGTTGTAATTATCAAATTTTTGTGTGTTAGAATTGAAATAGAAATCCGTACTAATTTTTGGATTGATGAGTAGTAAATAGTTGGTCAGTTGTGAGTTGACAAATTACTTGTGTTTGTTATTTGATCTAATTTTTATCCCCCGACCGAATAGGTTCGGGGGATACAGCGATCCGCCTGGCGTCCGTCCGTCAACAAATGTAAAGTTAGGTGGCTATGTAAATGGACAGAATCAATGTAAGTCTAAGGGATTTATTCCGTTAGACACCGAAAATACTTCTTTTCAGTGGCTAAAAGTAGCCACTTAAGTATCAATCCTGTCAAAAATAGCCACATAAGTATACATCCGTGAGAACGTCCATAGATGCAACCTTGTGATGGCCATAACTCCTATACCCTTTGAGATTCATTGATGGTTCTTGGCAAAATTGTTCACAAGGCTGAGATGGCATGTCATGCGCAAGGACTAGAACTCTGGATGCCATACTTTTTGAGTTATCTCCCCTTTTAATAAAATAGAATGACTACTTTGTGATGGCAATAACTCCAATACCCTTTGAGGTATGTTGATGGTACCTTGCACAGTTGTTCACAAGGGTGAGACAGTGTGTCATGCACAAGAACCACAACTGGGTGTCATGGTTTTTTAGTTATCTCCCCTTCTAATAAAATTGAGTGACTACCTTGTGATGGCCATAACTCCAATACCCTTTAAGATATATTGATGATACCTGGCACAGTTGTTCACAAGGCCAAGACGATATGTCATGCTCAAGAACCACAACTCTGGGTGCCATGGTTTTTTAGTTTTCTCCCCTTCCAATAATATAGAATCACTGCCTTGTGATGGCCACATCTCCAATACTCTTTGAGATATATTGATGGTACTTGGTACAGTTGTACATGAGGATAAGCAGGTGTGTCACGTTCAAGAACCACGACTCTGGGTGCCCTGGTTTTTTAATTATCTTCCCTGACAATATAACCTTGTGATGGCCATAACTCCCAAAACCTTTCAGATCTCCACCCCTAAACCATATATACTACTGTTCCTTATGATAAGACACATTCATTGACACCAACCTGGGGACCCCCCAGATGCCCTGGGACCTTGCTCCACCCACTCCACTTCATAAAAGGCCCAATATCTCGGAAACCTTAAAGATCCCCACCCCTAAACCATATATATTCTTGTTCCTTATGATAAGACACATTCAGTTGCACTAACCTGGGAGCCCTGGTGCCTGGGCCTTGCCCCACCCCCTCCACTTCATAAAAGGCCCAATATCTTGGAATTCTTACAGATCCCCATCCTTAAACCATATATATTATTGTTCCTTATGATAAGACACATTCAATGACACCAACCTGGGGGCCCCCTGGGATGTGCCAGCCAAGCCCCACCCCTCCACTTCAAAAAAGGCCATATATCTCAGAAACCATTCAGATCCACACCCCAAAACCATATATATTCTTGTTTCTTATGATAAGACGCATTCAGTGACACCAACCTGGAGGTCCCCTGGGAAGTGCCAGCCAAGCCCCACCCCTCCACTTCAAAAGGGCCCAATTTCTCAGAAACCATTCAGATCCCCACCCCTAAACCATATATATTCTTGTTTCTGATGATAAGACGCATTCAGTGATTCCAACCTAGGGGTCTCCCGGGATGCACCATTGCCCCACCCCTCCACTTCAATAAGGTGATATATCTCAGAAACCTTTCAGATCCCCACCCCAAAACCATATATATTCTTGTTTCTTATGATAAGACGCATTCAGTGACACCAACCTGGGGGTCCCCTGGGATGTGCCCGGGCCAAGCCCCACCCCTCCACTTAAAAAAAGGCCCAATTTCTCAGAAACCATTCAGATCCCCACCCCTAAACCATATATATTCTTTTTTCTGATGATAAGACACATTCAGTGATTCCAACCTAGGGGTCTCCCAGGATGCACCATTGCCCCACCCCTCCACTTCATAAAATGTGATATATCTCAGAAACCTTTCAGATCCCCACCCCAAAACCATATATATTCTTGTTTCTTATGATAAGACACATTCATTGACACCAACCTGGGGGTCCTCTGGGATGTGCCCGGGTCATGTCCCACCCCCTCCACTTCATAAAAGGCCCAAATTCTCAGAAACCGTTCAGATCCCCACCCCTTATCCATATATATTCTTGTTCTTTATGATAAGACGCATTCACTGATTCCAACCTAGGGGTCTTCAGGGGTGTGCCGGGGCCATGCCCACCCTGCCACTTCATAAAAAGCGATAAATCTCAGAAACCTATCAGATTCCCATCCCTTAACCATATATATTCTTGTTTCTTATGATAAAAGGCATTCAGAGACACCAACCTGGGGGTCTCTTGGGATGTGCCCAGGCCATTCCCCACCCCCTCCACGTCATAAAAGGCCCAATATCTCAGAAACTGTTAAGACCCCCACCCATAAACCATATATTTACTTGTTCCTTATGATAAGATGCATTCAATGATATGAAATTGGGCTCTGTTGGGTCATCTCCCACCCCTCCACTTCATAAAAGGCCTAATATTTCAGATACAGAGGCCACATGGAATAGGGGTTCTTTTGGGAGACTTTGTAATCAATAAATTAAAACTCTGTTGAGCATCGTGGCCCATGGGCCTCTTGTTTAGTTATCTCCCTTGACAGTATAATCTTGTGATGGCCATAACTGCAATACTTTTGTGATGTATTGCTGGTTTAATTCGGGTGCACTTTCTATTGGTGAACAATCTTCTGAAGGCCATATTGGCTTTTGGTCGGGGGATTTGCCATCTCTTCCGATGGCTATTTTTGTCTTGAAGTAGCTTTCATGCATCTTTATTTTCAGGCAGGGGACTGTACTCTCAGAGAAGCTGTGATAATAGCCAGTATCCTCACCAAAAACTCCATCCCTATGTTACACTCAGCAGCAGCCATCTTGAAAATAGCAGAGATGGATTATACAGGAGCAAATAGTATCTTCCTTCGAGCTTTACTGGACAAGAAGTATGCTTTACCATACCGTGTTGTTGATGCTGTGGTGTTCCACTTTCTCAGGTTGGGAGTTCTGTTTATTCATTATTATAACACATCCTTGTTCTATAATGGCATCTTTCATATCTCTAGAACAAGCATTTTTCAGACGAATACTTTCGATATGTTTCTTATTTTTATTCTGAGCATATGTTGTGGGTCGTCATTAGAACCGCCTCATTGAGGCGGTTCTAACGAGTACCCACAATCTATGTCTCGGAGCAGAAATAAGAAAAATAATGTATACCCCTGTAAACCTTAGTTTTTTCCTTATAAAGTGGGGTTTTAAGGGGTGTTCATTTCACAGATGATTGCAGAAAATTCAGGAGCAGTTGTTAATCTAATTTTTTATACTATTTTTTCAGAGAAAATCCAGCTTGACATTTCATGTGAATCATCTGCCCAGCAGACAATACAACTGTAATCTCAAGCATTATTGAAAAAAAAAAACATTGATTTTTTTTTTCAGAGAAAATAAGGTTTGATATTTCACCTCTAATGTCATAATTTACATGTAATGTCAAGCCTCATTGGCACTAAAAATAAGACAAATACTTTGAAAATGCTGGTAAATATGCTTAATACTTGAAAGGGTAAGAAAAAAATACATGCATCACACAAGTTCATATAATGTTTGTAAGGAGAAAAACTTTCAGTGGGTTCTGTTTGCAGATTCCAGTAAATAGGGCGTTCTCAGAATTCAAAATTCTTTCCTTTAATAGAAGTAACCCCATTGGAATATATTTGATTGAATATACTCCCCACAACAGCATTTCCAAACATTCTTTCGTGGAGATTGATCATCTTTTCTACGGTCATTCTCTCCCTTCAGCTGATGTAAGAACGGCAGTTGTTGTCATTTTCTGGCCAAAGAATGTGCATTGTACTGGTTAACCCTTACGTGTTAGCCTGCCCAGGTAAATTGTGGATAGGTAAACTGACCGGCTCAAAAATTAACCTAAAATAGTGTTGACTGGGCCGTTAAACTCCAATACAAAGGAACAAACAACTGCATTTCCATTCTGAGATTCATACAGTATCTGAGTGTGACGAGGAAACATTGCCCAAAATAAATAAAGCACCAACATGTTTCATTTGTAATAGTGCGATACTTTTGTTTGTTACTGTGGAGTTTACCAGCACAGTCAACACTATTTAGTTCATATGGAGCTGGGAGTTTACATAACCACAGTATTCCTGGTCAGGCTTATACGTAAGCGGTGGATCAGTACAGTGTTGGCAGGTATTGAACCGGTGACATAACAACAGATAAGGTAAGTATTTTGTGATAATTAGGGATAGTTTTCCTTTTTTCTCCATATAAACCTATGTTGTGGGTATTCATTAGAACCGCCTCGATTAGGCGGTTCTAATGATTATCCACAGCATAGGTTTTAATGATGGAGAATTGACAAAAACTATCCTTCATTTATCACTAAATACCTGCCTTAACTGTTGTTATGACTGGCGACGTCCTAATCATCAGTCACTGAAGGATAGTTTTCCTTATTTCTCCATATTAACCTATGTTGTGGGTATTCATTAGAACCGCCTCACTGAGGCAGTTCTAATGAATACCAACAACATAGGTTTTTATGGAGAATTGACAAAAACTATCCTTCAATTATCACAAAATACTTCTCTTACCTGTTGCTATGACTGGCATCTCCTAATCATCAGTCAGATGTGCATCAGACTGAGCTATAGTTCCAACAAACTGACCTGATACTAACCTTTATGCATGGAATACATTTGTCAGTGTTAACGCCTAACACGTCGGCTTTCGTAACCTTCTCGTGAATTTTCGGCATCGCGTGAATAGCGACCATTTCACCGACCTCTATGTATTGAATGACAATATCGTCATTTTCGGGAGACGGCGAAGATAAATACATGCATTCAGTCGGGTGTGAAATTATGTTATTAGAGTTCAACAGTCTCAGGTCAATTTGCTGAACTATACCTTGGCTTTAACCCATTGTATGTGTTGTATGTCGGAAATCCCTAAAGGGGTACCTTGGCAAACAGTGCAGGCCCAGATCAGATGCCGCAGAACGCGATATCTGATCAGGGCCTGCACTTCTGTTTGCTAAGAGAATTTCTGTCAAAAATAGAATAAAAACGAAAAAATAGGACTGACACCCCTTATATGACAAATGGACTTGTCCGTCATATCGCAATGGAAGAGTCCACTAGTATACAATGGGTTAATGCTTCACATTAAGTGAAACTACAGTAAAATCTCAATAGCTCAAACACCTTTGGGCCCATGAAAATGTGTTCGAGACATGGTAGTTCGAGCCATTAGAAGCCTTCGTGGTGTAGTGGTTATGCTGCTTGCCTCATAAACCAGGGAGCATGGGTTCAATTCCAGGCTTCTCCAGACTAAGGGATAATCTTTAAACAGAGATCCTGTCTCAGTATGACCTTAGCTGTTGGTGGGGCGTAAAACTGAAAAACACCCAGTTTGGGCCTTTGAAGGTTAATCATAGTATTGGGTAAGGAGGCATAACAGGGATATCTTTCCGATTTTCTTTGAAACAGATGTATGCTGTGAGAACTCATTAGAATCGCCTCGATGAGGCGATTCTAATGAGCACACACAACATTTTGTTTGTTTATTTGTTAGGTCGTTTTGGAGACGTTGCTTCCAATTTGTGGGACTTTTACCAGACATGGATAAGAAATGACATCTCAAGCCCTGTAGTACACACAACATACATTTTGAAAATAGAAAAGAATATTCTCTGTACATTATCCCAAATATATAGCAATCTGAACTTATTTGAAATTTTTCTTCTGACTCAAGTTGGAAACAACTGTGGTAAATGAGTCCACAGTGTACGAGCTATCGAAGTTCCGCTGTAATTGTTAAAATAAGACCATTAACCAGTTTCTAAAATGGACTGTAGGCTGCCATTTTTGGATGCATTCATGGTTTCAAATACAGTCGAACTTCGATGGCTCGAACCCCTTTGGGACCATGGAAATTTGTTTAAGACAGCGGTAGTTCGAGCCACTGTTGTATACTTCTAGAAAACATAACGGGGGTATTTTTGGACTTCCTTTCGGTGTTCTGTAACATAAATGTATGCTGTGTGTACTCATTAGAATCGCCTCATTGAGGGGATTCTAATGAGTACACACAGTATACATTTGCAAGATAAAACTCAAAAATCTCCTTAATTATCCCACACTTAACTTATGCAGAGGAATTAGAGGAATTCCCTAGGTACTCAAAAACAGGTTCGACTCAGCCATGGTAAACAAGCCATCGGTGTTGGAGCCATCGAAGTTCGACTGTAGATGTTTCACATGCATCTCTAAAACAGAGTCACAAACAGTGTAGATCCTGAAGACAGCTCATTGTTGATCCACACTGTTGGATATGCATCTGTACCAGGCTACACAGTTGAAACTGAAATTTTGTTCCAAAGAAAGCGGTTATTTAAATAAATAGATGGCACATGAAAGTGGCCTCTGTTGCCTAGCGGGTAAATTAGCATGGACTGTTTATCACCAGGTCCCGAGGTTATAAAACTTTTTTATCGTGCTCAACTCACTTGTGCTTGAACTTTGAATGCTTATAGATTGGAAAATACTGTTAAAATAGGTGATTATTTTGCTTAATAGAAGTGAAGGCAATGATTAGGAATTGATACAATTAACCCACATCTCCCATCAGAGACACCAGAGGGAAAGAAACATGAACATGAAATATCTAGACCCAAATGGAAAGATCACTAAGCCAAAAGGACACTTTCCAACAATTGTTAGTGTCCGCTCCGGGGAACGGGAGGTCACTGGTTCGATCCTGGGTCGCAACATACCAAAGTCGTTAAAAATTGTACTAGCTGCTCCTCGCTTGGCACTCAGACTTACGGGGTAGAGCTAGGACTGGTCGACCCAGTGTCAGTATATTGTGACTGGGTGTGGTATCATGTAATGTGTCTGGGACATGATATTTCAGTGAGGCAGCACTATAAAAGTGAGCATTGAGCTCCCTGTTGCAACCAGACACAGTCGTGATATGACTGAAAAATTGTTGAAAGTGACGTTAAACCCAAATTCATACACACACACTTTCCAACAGACTGGCCAATTGGCTATCCAAAACAAAAATATATAAGCGATACACACATTTAAAGACAAACTATAACAAAAATAAACCACGACTGAAGAACCACCTTGGAACGGTCAGTGAAAAGTATGTCACTGGGGGGCTTAAAAAGATATTATGCGGCCTCAGTCCTCGCCCTTCCGTCGGGATTTATACAAATACAGCACAAAACAACTGAAATATAAACCAACAGAAGGACTCTGGTTGGCCCTCTGTGAACAAGGCCAATCGGCTATCCAAACCGAAAAGAACCCAGCAGCACACACATGCAGACAAAGTATTAGAACAATAATCCACAACAGAAGGACCAGAAGAAAATAATATTTGTTCTGCTTATGAATATTAAAATGCCAACATCGTGGGCATTCATGGGCAGGAAATATTTCATGCTTAACAACACTTGAGTTGAGCTTGGAAAAAGTTTTATAACTTTAGACTCTTACAGCTATAAGTTTGAGCCTTGTTCTGCGGGATGCTGGTCAAAACAACTTTTGCTGAATTGTCCTGATCCAAGTCAAATGTGTGTTACAAATTACTGTAAAATATGCAAAAGAAAATGCGGAAAATTTTATGGTGGCATATTTTATTCATACACCATTTTATTGGATAGAGACATTTTACCATTGCACCAACAAATGCAGACTGGTTCTCTAATACGCTGGTTATAATATATCATCTGTTTGCAACTTTATTATA
>CAUZLF010000003.1:4335581-4372242 GCA_963580285.1 Lucinisca nassula
TGAATTTTACTTCTGTATAATATATTTTGAAAGCATTAAATTCAATTTTTCAATGACAGGTTGCGATGTTTATAGAAATTTATTTCAACTCATAAGATGCCAGTCGCGACAATTGTCATCTGCTTTGTCGGCTGCTTGCAACTAAAAAATTTAAAAAACCATTATTGTAAACAGTGTGGACCCTAATCAGACTGCTCCTGTAGGTCTGATCAGGGTCTACACTGTTTGCCTGTATAAAAATAGTTTTAGAAAGTAGCAGGCAACATAAACAGACAACATTTTCAGATGCAGTTTTTCTTGGCATCTTAAGGGTTAAAAATGGTTGAACTTTTTGCGAACAGTGCAGGCCCCGATTAGATGCCACAGAATGCAACATCTGATATGGGTCGGCACTCGGCACTGCTTGCCATGGTTTCTCGTCCAAAACAGGATAAGGGTGACAGAACTTATTTTGCCTCTATTTACACAGAAAAAAAATAGCCGACTTCGGTAGCTCAGTTGGATGCGCATCTGACTGGTGATCAAGAGGACGCTGGTTCGATACCTGCCGGGGTCGGCAACATTCTTTTGTAGAGATTGATCATGAAATCTTTTCTACGGTCATTCTCTCCCTTCAACTGATTCAAGAAGGGCAGTTGTCAGTTTCTGGGGAAAGAATGTGCACTGTACTGGTTAACCACTTACGTATAAGCCTGCCCAGGAAAAGTGTGGTTAGGTAAACTGACCGGCTCAAAAATGACTTAAAAATAGTGTTGACTGGGCCGTTAAACTCCAAAACAAACAAAGCAAACAATGAAGGCCCTGATTAGATGCCACAGAATGCAACATCTGATATGGGTCAGCACTGCTTGCCGTTATTAGGTCTCTCACCGCCGTGGGTTCGAGCCTCGCTTGGGTCACGTGTGAGATGCCAAGTTATGCAACGGAAGGTCAGGTGGTTTTTCTCCGGGTACTCCGGTTTTCACCCACTTATGATTAACGATCGGCTTGGTATGAGTGAAATAATCTTGAAAGGGCTGTAAAACCCAAACCAAAAAAAAAAAAGCGCTGCTTGCCACGGTTTCCCATCCAAAATGAGATAAGGGTAACAGAAATGATTTTGGCTCTATATATACTGAAAAATAATAACCAGCACTTGTAGTACTGGTGGGTCAAATGTTTCTGAGATTAAGCTGGAAAATGGTCCTACAGACAGATGTAACTTTTTGTATAAAAAAACAGCAGTGAAGGCAATGATCAGGAATCAATACAATTAACCCACAGCTCCCAGCAGTGACACCAAAGGGAAGAAGCATGAAATAATTAGACCCTAATGAAAATATCAATAGCGGAAAGCCAAAAGGACAGTTACTTTCCCACAAAATGGCCAACTGGTTATCCAAATCAAAATAATATAAGCGAAACACACACTCAAAGACAAACCATAACAAAAATAAACCTCAACAGAAGAACCGCCTTGGAACGGTCAGTGAAACGAATTCCACTGTGGGGCTTATATCTATTTTACGCAGCTGCAATCCTTGCCCTTACTTCCGACGCGATTCAGACAAATAATTTGTTCAGTCCGTATGAAGGCCTCCTAACTCATCAGTGCAACATAAGCCTAAAATTCCTGTATTTTAAGCAAATAGTGTAGACCCTGATCAGACTGCTCCTTCAGGAAATAGTGTAGACCCTGATCAGATTGCTCCTTCAGGAGCAGTCTGATCTGGGTCTGCACTGTTTGTGTAGGCCTATCTGTCCCAATACTTAAGATCTTTTCGGTATTCCCAGTTTCAAAAGAGGTAGCCAGTATCTGCCCTTCTTGGGAGAGAATAACTGAAGAAAAATACTTGAATCTCCATAACTTTTTTAACCCTTATCCCACAGGCGCTTGGCCCGTTGATTTGTCCGAAAAACATGTGGAATGTGTTTAAAGTCAAAATATGGGTAAAAAAAAATTTTTTTTTCATACTGGAATAGAAAGCTAGACAAGTGTCTAGCTTTCTATACCAGCATAAAAGAAATCTGATATCTTGATTTTTTTTTTACTCATATTTTGACATTTTTCGGACAAATCAACGGGCCAAGCGCCTGTGCCTTATCCTAGTGAACCCCGATAACCCAAACCTTTGCAAACAATGTAGATCCAGATCAGATGGCCATCTGATCTGGATCTATACTGTTTGTCATTCAGTTTGCAAATTTGAACGAATACATTATATCAAGAAATTTGATTGGTTGATAGTCAGAAATGGGCGTGACAAATTAATTTATTCAGTAGAACAAAAAAAAAGATATTTCTCATTGGAAAGGTCATTTTTCAGTCTAAGTTGACAGTACTAGACAGCATTCATGCTATCTATGTGTCTGAATGACATCTAAAATTTCAATGTACATGTTAAATTCTTGGCACTATATTTTCAATTATTGGGACCTTCTGCGGATTCAAAATAAAGCAAATCTTAAAAGCAATTTCACATCTATTTCCTATCAAAAATGTTAAAATACAAACATTAACCCATTGTATGCGGGAAACCCCTAAAGGAGTACCTTGGCAAACAGTGCAGGCCCAGATCAGACGCCGCACATGACAAATGGACTTGTCCAGCATATAGCAATGGAAGAGTCCACTAGCATACAATGGGTTACAATATTGAACTATATACAGATTCTACTCATATATTATTAACTCTTGTCCTGCTGAGCCCGGATATGTCTTAGCTTTCAAACAATGTAGATCCAGATCAGATGGCTTCTGAAGAAGCCATCTGATCAGGATCTTCATTGTTTGCCATTCTTTTTATTAATTTGTTGCAAGTTCTTGCATCGAGTAATCTGATTGGTTGATAATCAGTGGTGGGTGTAGCATATTTAAATATTCAGCCGGTCAAGGGTTAACAAACATAAATGGTACACCCTAGTAAAGCATTTACAAGCATTTACCTTTAGTTCCTTTTTTTCTCAATACAGTAAAACTGCAACCTGTCATAAGCAAGCCCGTCTTCCATTCCCGAAATTGGCATAAACATTAAAAATCCACCTGCATTAAGTAAGCACCTGTATTTAGCAAGCCCATTTTGATAATCCCCTAGGTGCTTGCTTGATATAGGTTGGAATGTACATAAATATTGCGGATACTCTTTAGAACTGCCTCAATGACATGGTTCTAACAAGCACCCATAATCTATGTTTAGAGCAAGAAAACCACAAAAGTTTTCATTAGGAATGTCAAACATGAAAGATGGCATTATGATTTCCTCCTCACGAAAATTTTGACCCCCTTAAACCCCACTTTTATGCAGTAAAACTGGGGTTTACATTTTCTTTTTAATGTTTTGAGCAGAAATACTAAAAATATCAAAAAATTTTATCTGAAAATTTTCATTTTTGGTGATACAATTTTAAATATATTTGAATAGGCATGTTTTCTAATGAATGTGTTTCCTGTGGCATTTATACATCAAAAATAGTGCAGATTTTGGTCATAATATGACAGTATACAATTTTTAGGTTGATTGTCAGTTAATTTTTAGGTTGACTGTCAGTCAACCCAAAGCTAATACGAACAGAAGCTCTTCAGTGCTGAAGTCAACATGATGATCACTGATTTGTAGAAAAGAGAGCCATGTGCAAAACGCGCTGAGGTTTAGTTTCTGAAGAATAGCTGAAAAATTGGCAAAAATCTGTGTTATAAATGACAATTGGGGTGAACATCTTTAACCCATTTTGTACCAGAAACCCCAAAACAGGAACCCTGGCAAACAGTGCAGGCCCAGATCAGACGCTGCAGACAGGGCCTCCACTGTTTGCAAAATGTTCTGTCATTTTCCAAAACAAATTTGATGAAAACACAACCAGACACTCCTAAATTTTGAAATGGACTCCTGCTTTATATAAGGAGAAAGATTCCATTTGGTAAAAAAAAAGTTAATATCTAGACAGTGATTATCATCATTGAGGCATAATTTGGGCCTAATCATGGCCCCAAGCCAAACTGGCAGAAAAGAGGGAACGCTGCTCAAGCCTCAGCGTCCTCCAACTTTGACATGGACGATTTTCTGTCTCATCTTTGGGAACTTTGCAATACATGTAGTTCTGAGAATATTTCACAAATGCAAACAATGATCAGTGAAGCCAAACAGCACAAAAACACACCAATAGAAATGCATTGTAAACTTTACCACTGAAAAAAACAAGAGGGCCCAATGGCCCTATATCGCTCACCTGTTTGGACCCCAGGGGCATGATTGGCAGGAATTATGTAGGTGACCACTTGCCGTCACTACATGCTAAATATCTAAGCTCTTGGCCCTGTGGTTTCAGAGAAGAAGATTTTTGAAGCTTTTTCCATTATGAGTCTATGGGAGCAAAGGGGCCCCATGGTGTGGCCCGTTTGAAACCCAGGGGCATGATTGGCAGGAATTATGTAGGTGACCACTTGCTGTTGCTACATGCTAAATATCTAAGCTCTGGGCCCTGTGGTTTCAGAGAAGAAGATTTTTGAAACTTTTTCTTTCCATTATGAGTCTATGGGAGCTAAGGGGCCCCGGGGTGTGGCCCATTTGGACCCCAGGGGCATGATTGGCAGGAATTGTGTAGGTGACCACTTGCCGTTGCTACATGCTAAATATGTAAGCTCTGGGCCCTGTGGTTTCAGAGAAGAAGATTTTTGAAGCTTGTTTCCATTTTGAGTCTATGGGAGCTAAGGGGCCCCGGAGCTAGCCCATTTGGACCCCAGGGCCATGATTGGCAGGATTTATGTAGGTGACCACTTGCCGTTGCTACATGCTAAATATGTAAGCTCTGGGCCCTGTGGTTTCAGAGAAGAAGATTTTTGAAGCTTTTTTCCATTATGAGTCTATGGGAGCTAAGGGGCCCCGGAGCTAGCCCATTTGGACCCCAGGGCCATGATTGGCAGGATTTATGTAGGTGACCACTTGCCTTTGCTACATGCTAAATATCTAAGCTCTGGGCCCTGTGGTATCAGAGAAGAAGATTTTTTAAGCTTTTTTTTCCATTATAAGTCTAAAAGAGCTAAGGGGCCCCGGGGCGTGGCCCGTTTGGACCTCAGGGGCATGACTGGCAGGAATTATGTAGATGACCACTTGCGGTTGCTACAAGCTAAATATCTAAGCTCTGGGCCCTGTGGTTTCAGAGAAGAAGATTTTTGAGGCTTTTTTTCCATTATGAGTCTATGGGAGCAAGGGGGCCCTGGGGCGTGGCCCATTTGGAACCCAGGGGCATGATTGGCAGGAATTATGTAGGTGACCACTTGCCGTTGCTACATGCTAAATATCTAAGCTCTGGGCCCTGTGGTTTCAGAAAAGAAGATTTTTGAAGCTTTTTTTCCATTATGAGTCTATGGGGGCTAAGGGGCCCTGGGGCGTGGCCCATTTGGACCCCAGGGGCAGGATTTATGTAGGTGACCACTTGCCATTGCTACATGCTAAATATCTCAGCTCTGGGCCCTGTGGTTTCAGAGAAGAAGCTTTTTGAAGCTTTTTCCCATTATGAGTCTATAGGAGCTAAGGGGCCCCGGGGAGTGGCTCATTTGGAACCCAGGGGCATGATTGACAGGAATTATGTAGGTGTCAACTTGCCGTTGCTTCATGCTAATTATCTAAGCTCTGGGCCCTGTGGTTTCTGAGGAGAAGATTTTTGAAGCTTTTTGTTCCATTATGAGTCTATGGGAGTGAAGGGGCCCCTGGGCATCGCCAATTTGGAACCCAGGGGCATGATTGGCAGGAATTATGTAAGTGACCACTGGCCGTTGCTACATGCTAAATATCTAAGCTCTGGGCCCTGTGGTTTCAGAGAAGAAGATTTTTGAAGCTTTTTTTCCATTATGAGTCTATGGGAGCGAAGGGGCCCCCAGGTGTGGCCCATTTGGACCCCAGGGGCATGATTGGCAGGAATTGTGTAGGTGACCACTTGCCGTTGCTACATGCTAAATATCTAAGCTCTTGGCCATGTGGTTTCAGAGAAGAAGATTTTTGAAGCTTTTTCCATTATGAGTCTATGGGAGCAAAGGGGCCCCATGGTGTGGCCCATTTGAAACCCAGGGGCATGATTGGCAGGAATTATGTAGGTGACCACTTGCTGTTGCTACATGCTAAATATCTAAGCTCTGGGCCCTGTGGTTTCAGAGAAGAAGATTTTTGAAACTTTTTTTCCATTATGAGTCTATGGGAGCTAAGGGGCCCCGGGGTGTGGCCCATTTGGACCCCAGGGGCATGATTGGCAGGAATTGTGTAGGTGACCACTTGCCGTTGCTACATGCTAAATATGTAAGCTCTTGGCCCTGTGGTTTCAGAGAAGAAGATTTTTGAAGCTTGTTTCCATTATGAGTTTATGGGAGCTAAGGGGCCCCGGAGCTAGCCCATTTGGACCCCAGGGCCATGATTGGCAGGATTTATGTAGGTGACCACTTGCCGTTGCTACATGCTAAATATGTAAGCTCTGGGCCCTGTGGTTTCAGAGAAGAAGATTTTTGAAGCTTTTTTCCATTATGAGTCTATGGGAGCTAAGGGGCCCCGGAGCTAGCCAATTTGGACCCCAGGGCCATGATTGGCAGGATTTATGTAGGTGACCACTTGCCATTGCTACATGCTGAATATCTAAGGTCTGGGCCCTGTGGTATCAGAGAAGAAGATTTTTTAAGCTTTTTTTCCATTATAAGTCTAAAGGAGCTAAGGGGCCCCGGGGCGTGGCCCATTTGGACCTCAGGGGCATGACTGGCAGGAATTATGTAGGTGACCACTTGCGGTTGCTACAAGCTAAATATCTAAGCTCTGGGCGCTGTGGTTTCAGAGAAGAAGATTTTTGAAGCTTTTTTTCCATTATGAGTCTATGGGAGCGAAGAGGCCCCCGGGTGTGGCCCATTTGGAACCCAGGGGCATGATTGGCAGGAATTATGTAGGTGACCACTTGCCGTTGCTACATGCCAAATATCTCAGCTCTGGGCCCTGTGGTTTCAGAGAAGAAGATTTTTGAAGCTTTTTTCCATTACGAGTCTATAGGAGCTAAAGGGCCCCGGGGCATGGCCCGTTTGGACCCCAGGGGCATGATTGGCAGGAATTATGTAGGTGACCACTTGCCGTTGCTACATGCTAAATATCTAAGCTCTGGGCCCTGTGGTTTCCGAGAAGAAGATTTTTGAAGCTTTTTGTTCCATTATGAGTCTATGGGAGCCAAGGGGCCCCGGGGCATCCCCCATTTGGAACCCAGGGGCATGATTGGCAGGAATTATGTAGGTGACCACTGGCTGTTGCTACATGCTAAATATCTTAGCTCTGGGCCCTGTGGTTTCAGAGAAGAAGATTTTTGAAGCTTTTTTCCATTATGAGTCTATGGGAGCGAAGGGGCCCCGGGGCGTGGCCCATTTGGACCCCAAGGGCATGATTGGCAGGATTTATGTAGGTGACCACTTGTCGTTGCTACATGCTAAATATCTAAGCTCTGGGCCCTGTGGTTTCAGAGAAGAAGATTTTTGAAGCTTTTTTTTTCCATTATGAGTCTATAGGAGCTAAGGGGCCCCGGGGGTGGCCCTTTTGGACCCCAGGGGCATGATTGGCAGGAATTATGTAGGTGACTACTTGCAGTTGCTACATACAAAATATCTCAGCTCTGGGCCTTGTGGTTTCAGAGAAGAAGATTTTTGAAGCCTTTTTCCATTATGAGTCTATAGGAGCTAAAGGGCCCCAGGGCGTGGCCCGTTTGAACGCCAGGGGCATGATTGGCAGGAATTATGTGGGTGACCACTTGCCGTTGCTACATGCTAAATATCTAAGCTTTTGGCCCTGTGGTTTCCGAGAAGAAGATTTTTGAAGCTTTTTGTTCCATTATGAGTCTATGGGAACGAATGGGCCCTGGGGCGTGGCCAATTTGGACCCAAGGGGCATGATTGGCAGGAATTATGTAGGTGATCACTGGCCGTTAATACATGCTAAATGTCCAAGCTCTGGGCCCTGTGGTTTCAGAGAAGAAGATATTTTAATTTTTTCCCATTGTAAGTCTATGGGAGCTATATGTTGCCATGGCAACCAGAATTCCAATCTGATCAGCCCAAAAACCTTATGCAGCCTTTCCCCCTACCTGATGATGCTTCTCATGAAATTTGATCAAGATTGACCATGGGGTATTAAAGATATACTTATTTGAAATTGTTTACGGACGCACGGACGCACGACGGACGACGGACAAAAAGTGATCAGTGAGCTAAAAAAAAAAACGAAAATTTTACGACAAAAAATTGTGATATTTTTCTTGTTAGAACCTCCTTATCAATATTTATAGAAAAATCCATATTTTTTTATTTCTGCTCAAAAATAGATTGTGGGTGCTTGTTAGAACCGCCTCATCGATGCGGTTCGAACGAGTACCCACAATCTATATTTCAGAGCAGAAATAAGAAAAAAAGGTTTACCCCTGTAAACCCCAGTTTTACTATATAAAAGTGGGGTTCAAGGGGGTCAAAATTATATAGGGGTGTTTTCTTGATGAAACCTAAACTGAACCCATAGGACCGTACTGTGCTGAATGCCGTTGGCTTGATTGAACCATTCATGGTGCCGGCTAGGGCGATTGGCAGAATCAAAGAGAACATAAACAAAAACAAGAAAAACATCAGATTACATTACGAAAGCATGCCAATTACAAATATATTGGAAAATTTTACAACCAAAAAATCAAAATTTTCTGATAAAAATTCTGATACTTTTCTTATTTCTGCTCAAAACAAAGATTGCCGGAACTTGATAGAACCACCTCGACGAGGTGGTTCTATCCAGTACCCACAATCTGTTTTTGTGCAGAAATAAGAAAAATAATGTTTACCCCTGAAAACCCAGTTTTACTATATAAAAGTGGGGTTAAAGGGGATTAAAGTCATACAGGCATGTTTTCACGATGATTGCCTATGCCCAGGAAAAACTTGAGCAACATACTCGTAGGGACAATCTTCTTTTGTTCAATTTTCCTATGTGTAATGACTCTGAGCTGAGGGCAAGGTTCATCTAGATAGCTCAAAGATTTGGTGTTAATGTCTAGTCAAATGATATTAACGTTATTCATAAGCTTCCTTTGTTTGTTCGATTTTCCTACGCGTGATGACTCTGAGCTGAGGGTAAAGTACATTGAGTTAGCTCAAAGATTTGGTGTTAATGACCAGTCAAATAATATTAATGTTATTCGTAACCTTCCTTCCAGAACCCCTGATCTTTGTTTTATGCCAACACCTCAGTGGAGCAAGAGAACAGAATTTGTGACCTTAAAATCGATGACTTACCTTCCTAAACAACAATTTTAAAGATGGTTACCCTCTTTATAACGCACTATTTGAAAATATGTACCGGTACTTCCTGCACAAAACTGGAAGCACAAAATGGAAGCACAGCCAGCAGTGTAAAACAAATACCAACCTATGAAAAGTGATGTTACAGGATGATGTCAGGTTTCTGAAAGCATATCATAGAATATCACAATTTTTAACATTTCCCAAAAGGAAGTTTTGTTACATTCACATATGCACAAGATTCATAAGATACCAAGAGGAACTGCATCTGAAAATGTCGTCTGTTTATTTTGTCTGCTGCATATTCCTGCAAACTTTTTAAAAATATTTTTTCATAATGGAAAACACTGTGGACCTTGATCAGACTGCTCCTAGAGGAGCAGTCTGATCTGGGTCCACAATGTTTGCAGGTAACCAGCAGACAACAACTGTTTGCAGGTAACCAGCAGACAACAACAGTTTGCAGGTAACCAGCAGACAACAACTGTTTACAGGTAACCAGCAGACAACAACTGTTTACAGGTAACCAGCAGACAACAACTGTTTACAGGTAACCAGCAGACAACACAACTGTTTACAGGTAACCAGCAGACAACAACTGTTTGCAGGTAACCAGCAGACGACAACTGTTTGCAGGTAACCAGCAGACAACACAACTGTTTACAGGTAACCAGCAGACGACAAACACGAGATGATGATTGTTGTGATTGGCACATCAATCTTTACCACTTTCTGGGCTAATTCAGCAGACCACAAATTTGTTGATATTTTTCTTATTTTTCACAGACAACAGAATTTGACACCTCAAGCACATTGTCTCCAAAGAAGACAATTTGCATGAAATGTGAAATCCTGTTTTCTGGAGAAAAATAAGAAAAGTATTTCAAAATGTTGTCTGCTGAAAAAAAAACAGCATGCAGAGCATTAAGGGTAAAGACCACCCCACTAATGATACCACATTTGGAAAGTCTTGCTTGTGGTCTTAACCTTCCAAGTGTTTGACAAATTTAGCAGAAAGCATTTTCAAAGTATCTTTTCTTATTTTTCAGCAAAAACTTAGCTTTCATGTGAATGGTCTGCCATGAATTGGCAGACAATTCCCATGAAATGTTACCATAATGTTCCTATCATAAGTATTGAGAATACCGGTAGGCCTGAGCAAATAATGCAGACCCAGATCAGACTGCTCCTGAAGGAGCAGTCTGATCAGGGTCTACACTGTTTGCCATTCCATCTGCACTTTTTGCACTCCTTGCTGTATTGTGAAACAAATTTGTTAAAATTTTAGGAGAATTACAGCATGTCCTAAATGCATCCGAATTTTTATTGTCAGCCTTATTTTCACTGCTTTGAAAATTTTCTGAAGCGCTTCAAGGGTTAACCGTTTAACTGTGAGAATTTTTTGTACATGTATTATGGACCCAGCCCAAATTTCAGACAAACAAGCAGAGATATGGTCACCAGTTTTGAAATGCATGACATCTTTTCCTCATACTACCAGCCCCATTTTAAATGTCCATATTCGTGCGACTTAACGTGACTTTTCTGCGTAAATCCTTTCTGGCAGATGGAACATTTGAAAGGTCTCTGTCCAGTGTGGGACCTCATGTGGTTCTCTAGGTGAAGTCTCCGCACAAATCCTTTACCACACAGACTACAGATGAACTTTCTCACATCCGACATAGCACTTGTCGGATGACTCTGGCTGCCATAAGATCCTGTCCCTAGGCTGTCACCTGGGTAAGTACCTGGAAAAGTTAAAACTGACATGAAAACCTAATTTAACCCTAAAAACACCAGTCATGACCACAGCAGATGAAAACACCAGTCATGACAATAGTAGATGAAATATTCATTTTTTCATTTTTTTCAGAGAAAATCAGGCTTGACATTTCATGTGAATTGTCTGCCGGAAGACAATTCACACAGATGTTAAGCGTGATTTTCTTTAAAGAATATAAAAAAAAACAAAAAAACTTATAAATACCATCTGCTATGCTATTTTTTGTGGAGCTATAAGCATTAACCCATTCAGTACCAGAAACCCCTAAAGGGGTACCTTGGCAAACAGTGCAGTCCCAGATCAGATGCCGCAGAACACGGCGTCTGATCAGGAACTCCACTGTTTGCTAAAAGTTCAGCCATTTTCCTAATCAATTTTGAAGAAAACAAAACAGGACACTCCTAAATTTTGAAATGGACTCCTCCTATAAGGAAGACTCCAGTTGGTACAAAAAGGGTTAAAGTGCTAAAACTGAAAAAGAAAAAAAGTTACAACTGATATGACAGATAATGAACATTTGGGGCCAAGCAAACAATGCTTTGAACAACTGGACCTGCTTACAGTATATTGTTAGTTGACTTATCGTTAAAACTTTGATCATTTAATATGGCAAATGTGCGAATATTTTTGCAAGGATTGAGGTTGCAAGACCTAATGTTCAAGAGTCAGCACTCTTGACACTAGACCTTTCAGCCCTAACATTATGCATTAACAATGTCTCCAAAAATATAGATTCAGGGTGAACTTGTTAAACCTGGTCAAGCTGATCCAGAATATGTTCTATCTTTGCAAACAGTGCAGATCCAGATCAGATCGCTTCTGGGGAATTGGTGAATTAACAGGAATAAATTACGCAAGTACAGTAAAATTTCGCTATTAAGACCACCTAAAATTATGACTCATTATGCTATAAAAGCTTATTTAGTAGGTTTCAGTTATTCTTTCTTTGTGTTGTCTGCATAATAATAATCAACCTTACTTATAGAGGGTAAAACATTTAGTACTAGTACTAATCTTCCATGTGGCCCTCTTTTCCTGGTTTTGAACCATTTGGATAAGTCTCTTACTCAAGGAAACAACACTTGCGGGGATCGAACCGGCTACCTCTCGATCTCAAATCCGATGCTTTACCACTGAACCACAGCGCTCCACATATAGTGTTCTCTGGTCAGAGACCACCTTTGGGATTGTTCAAAAGTGGTCTTCAAGACCACTTTTGAACAGTCCCAAAGGTGGTCTTAATAAAGGAATTTAACTGTATTTGGATTGATACTCACATTTCTTCAGCAAAAATATCCATGTATAAGATAATGTACTTGCTAGGACAGTTCCATTTTGCAAATTGAACAAGGCTTTGAACAACTGGGCCCTGGATTGCAAAAGGTGACACAATCAGAGCCTGATGGCCCTAGGGGAGTGGGTGTTAGAAACTAGCATATCTTAACCCTCATCCTGCTGAGCCCAGATATGTTTTATCTGTCAAACAATGTAGATCAAGATCAGATGGCTCCCATCTGATCAGAATCTACATTGTTTGCCATTCAGATTTTGAATTTGTTGCATTAATAAGGATCAAGTAATCTGATTGGTTGATAATCTGTAGTGGGTGTGGCAGATTAAAATATTCACCAGGACAAGGGTTAACCCTTATCCTGCTGTTCAAGACAACCCATACCTTTGCAAACAGTGTAGATCCAGATGGCATCTGATCAAGATCTACACTGTTTGTCATGCAGTTTGTGAAATGAACAAATATAATATGTATCAAGTAATTTGATTGGTTGATAATCTGCAATAGCAGTGGCTTAAAAAATGTAGCGGGACAAATGTTTAGACATACAGCATATATGAGCCATGTCAAGCTAGAAGACCAGATAAGGAAATCCTGGAGTTAACCCCTGGAATAGAAATTCTTATCCTACATACCCAGGTTATCCTACCCGGGGATAGGATAAAAATAAAAATAATTCACGTACAGTCGAACTTCGATGGCTCGAACACCGATGGCTCGTTTACCATGGCTGAGTCGAACCCGTTTTTGAGTCCCTAGGGAATTCCTCCGCATCAGAAAAAGTGGGGGATAATTAAGGAGATTTTCGCCTTTTATCTTGCAAATGTATGCTGTGTGTACTCATTAGAATCGCCTCAATGAGGGGATTCTAATGAGTACACACAGCATACATCTCAATGAGGCGATTCTAATGAGTACACACAGCATATATTTATGTTACAGAACACCGAAAAGAAGTCCAAACATACCCCTGTTATGTTTCTGGAAGTATGCAACAGTGGCTCGAACTACCGCTGTTTCGAACAAATTTCTATGGTCCCGAAGGGGTTCAAGCCATCGAAGTTCGACTGTATAGTGCTGCGCACTGGTTAATTAGGACATCACATATACCCTCGTTAAGTTTGACATCACGGCACATACAGCGACGTGAAAAAAACCTGCAGCATTATTCTCATCATCATATAGCAGAAGTCGACAAGCCAAGTAACTGCGCTCGCAGAAATGGAAGGTATGCAAGAAAAAGAATGAGTATTTGATAGAAAAGTCTGTCCTTCAGGATCAGCCTCCTGATACTGGACAGAGACCCTTGGGGCGGATTTTTCTATTCATTGCTCACACCCATTTAGATTCTTATATCCCCGCATGCGCACACATGTAAACAAAAATCAGCCTGCATACCCACACATTTATTACCATATTCACCCAAAATATTCAGACACCTCAACTCCTTACCACACTTGTTCTAAAATCAAACAAGTACGATACACTGCCCAATGGTGTGTCTAAAATAGCTAGACAAGTGGCAAACGGTGTAGACCCTGATGTGATGCCGCGTTCTGCAGCATTTCATCTGGGTGTATATTGTTTGCTCAGGCCTATCTGTACGATTCACTACCCAATGTTGCACGTAAAGATAGCTAGACAATTGGCAAAACAGTGTAGAGTCTGATGAGATGCAACATTCTGTGGCATCTCATCTGGGTTTACACTGTTTGCTCAGGCCTGTCTGTCCGAATACATACGATAAATATGGTGTTCCACATCTCTGTATGAAGAAACTTCGGGTTCCATAAAGTTCACAACAAAGACTTAGATCAGACTGTGCAAATATGCAGACTGACCCGAGTCTTCCCTGGTCAAGCAAGTAAAAGAAGCCTTTATGCTTTCCATCACTTATATATTAAATGTACCATAATGATCCTAAGTATTGAGACAGATAGCTAGGCCTTAGCAAACAGTGCAGACCCAGATCAGACTGCTCCTGAAGGAGCAGTCTGACCAGAGCCTACACTGTTTGCCACTCCATCTGCACCTTTAAGACTCCTTGCTGGATCATAAAAATAAATTTGTTACAATTTTAGGAGATTTACAGCAAGTCATCAAGGTGTGCGAAGTTTTAAGATTTTTATGGTAGGTCCTAAATCTACTTTTGTTGCCTTTAACCACCTGCAAAGTAAATAACACTGCTGGGCGAATAGGGAGAATTTGTTTTTCCATTATTAGCCCTAGCAACATATGATCCCTTGTCTTGCACACTTTAATCATGGCACCTCTTATTAGGATAACAGAACAGAGCAGAATAGAACTTTTATTTCACTCAGATTATTTACAAACAAGGTAAGAGATATCGTTAAACACTATTCATATATATAAAAACATATAAATCTATACATTTTTGGGATCCACCATTAATCTGTGTTATATCTAAAACTGTGTCAATAATGAAATGTTATAGAATGATTGTGGTATATAATCACTTAATCAGGATGAATTTCTTGAAAAAAAAGTATGTTGTGTCTGCTCATTGGAACCACATCAATGAGGCCATTCAAATATGCCCACACAACATTCCTATATTTTATAGTTATCCTTAAATTATATAATGCATAAAAAGTATGTAAAATTTTCCAGGGCATGCTTCGTTATGCGTGACAAACGTAACAAAGGGAATATATAGGGAAAAGCCTTTCAGCTCCTCATTTGGAATGTAATGGGCCAAAAGTTGGGGCATATTTTCTCCAAACATAACATAACAAAGGAAATATATTGAGAAACAAGAGCACCGCAAGCGGGTGCCAACGCTCGTCTGCAGTTTCATTTAGAAAACAAAAGTTCTAAGTCAAATCAAATTGCAAGATGGAGTTATAAAACTTGTAGGGAATGTAGCTCTTGTGATGGTGAGTATGTGTATGAAGTTTCATGAAGGTAGGCCAAATACTTTTGGAAATATGGTCAAGGTTAAGTTTTTTGGTTAATTTTTCGAAAAATAGGTCAAAGTTCAAAGGTCAAGGTCATAGGTCAAAAAGCGTGGTATGACTGAAAAGGTCTTGTCCCAAGGAACATTCATGTGAAGTTGGAAGGCTCTGTTGTGAATAGTATTGAAATAAGAGACAAAAACAATTTAAAAAAAACGGAGAGAAAAGGGGAGATAATTCAATCAAATTGCAAGATGGAGTTATAAAACTTGTAGGGAATGTAGCTCTTGTGATGGTGAGTATGTGTATGAAGTTTCATGAAGGTAGGCCAAATACTTTTGGAAATATGGTCAAGGTTAAGGTTTTCGGTTAAATTTTCGAAAAATAGGTCAAAGTTCAAAGGTCAAGGTCACAGATCAAAAAGTGTGGTATCACTGAAAAGGTCTTGTCCCAAGGAACATTCATGTGAAGTTGGAAGGCTCTGTTGTGAATAGTATTGAAATAAGAGACAAAAACAATTTAAAAAAAAACGGAGAGAAAGGGGGAGATAATTCAATCAAATTGCAAGATGGAGTTATAAAACTTGTAGGGAATGTAGCTCTTGTGATGGTGAGTATGTGTATGAAGTTTCATGAAGGTAGGCCAAATACTTTTGGAAATATGGTCAAGGTTAAGGTTTTCGGTTAAATTTTCGAAAAATAGGTCAAAGTTCAATGGTCAAGGTCACAGATCAAAAAGTGTGGTATCACTGAAAAGGTCTTGTCCCAAGGAACATTCATGTGAAGTTTGAAGGCTCTATTGTGAATAGTATTAAAATGAGAGCAAAAAATGTGTTTCAGAAAAAAATTGGAAAAGGGGAGATAATTCAGCCAAAATCAACAATGTTGTTATGGTCCTTGGTCAAAATGTAGCTCTTGTGATGATGAGTGTGTGTATGAAGTTTCATGAGGCTAGGTCTAATACTTTTTAAGTTATAGCCAAGGTTAAGTTTTTTTGGAACGACGCAGGACGACGCAGGACGACAACGCAGACGCCGGAGTGATGACAATAGCTCGAAAGTTTTTTTTCAAAAAACAGACGAGCTACAAACAGTCTGCACCTCATTTGGACTGTAACATGTGCAACGAGGATATCCTTGGACATGTCTTCGTTACGTAATGTTTGTTACGGTCACGAGCGTGTGACCTTACATCAATGCAATAAATCGGCTGATCAAGAGGGCTAAATGCCCTATTTGTGCATATGGCGAGCGTAGCTTGCTGACAGGCATTTTGGGTATGGTGGGCGACTATTAAAGTATTGTATGTGCTCTGATTGAATCTCAGAGGCCCGTGGTTGGGAGAAAATATGCCCAAGATTTTTTCACTATATTTTTTTTCGCTACATTTGTTATGTTACGTTGGGAGAAAATATGCCCCAGATTTTTTCTGGTTTTCCTTGTTGCGTAATGGAGACAAGTCAAAGACTATCCATGTTTTGCTCATTACGGTCCAATTAGGTGCTGAGTATTTTTCCCCTTTACATTTCATTCGTTGGTTACGAGTAACACAGCGCGCCTCTTAAAAATTTTATGTCCTTTTTGTGATCCAAAGCCATTTTTAGCCCAAAGGGTTTATTTCTAACAACTTTTGAAGAAGTCCACTTGGTCAAACTATACATCAAATATCACAGGCTTCTGGTTTCTGACAGAAGATTTTTCAGGTTATACCCTATAAAAAGTGATTCCCTGTGGCAGGGCCACTTTTGAACCAAGGGTTATAATTTGAATAACTTTGGTAGAGGTCCCTTAGACAAAGCCACATGCCAAGTCACCATGATCAAAGACCTGTGCTTTCTGGTTTAAGACAAGAGGATTTTTAAAGGATTTCAACAATTTTCCCCGTTTCTGCTGCCATGGCAACCACACTGCTGCATGGAATGGAATTCTTTGAACAACGTTGAAAGAACCCCATCAAAAGATGGTTTCTGGCAAGTTTGATTAGAATCCATTCAGTGGTTTAGGAGAAGTCATTTAAAGAATTTGTGAACCAACAGACAGATGAGGACAACAGACCGTGAACGATCACAATAGATCCCCCGGAGCCTTTTGTTCAGGTGAGCTAAGAACAAAATTTAAAGTGCATAGAAGTGATATTTCAGACTTACTTCATACCAAGGAAGCAATTCTTAAAGCACTGATCAGAAAAGCAAAATTTGTAAGCCTGAAATGAAAATACAGTCCAACCAATGTTAACCCATGAAATGCCAATCACGACAATTGTCATCTGCTTTGTCGTCTGACGGTTACTGCAAAAGTCACTTTTGCAAACACTGTGGACCCAGATCAGACGGCTCCTCTAGGAGCAGTCTGATCAGGGTCCACACTGTTTGCCTGTATGCAAAAATATTTTTAAAAAGTTCACAAGAAGATTCAGCAGACGACATAAGCAGAGAACATTTGCAGATGTAGTTTTTCTTGGAGTCTTAAGGGTTAATGCACCTAAGGGGTTATCAAAATGTGCTTGTTTAAGACAGGTGCTGACACAATACAGGCGAGTTTGAAAGCAAAGCATTTGCCTTTTTTCTTGAACTGAATGCAGGCTTGCGGAATGAAGGTGGCTGATGGCCACAGTGACAGGTTTTAGACACATTCAATGAAATTCACATTCTACACCCAAACATTTCTGTGCTTTACTAGTTAAACTAAGTAATAAATCACAAATCAAACACATAATGATAAACTTGAATCATCACCCCGCCCAGATTGGGCTGCATGGTGTTTCCACGCAGAGTGGAAACTGACTGCACATGAGCACTGGTAACCCATTTAGAAGGTCTAAGTCTGCCCACAGAGACAATTGGCCAAACAGTGCTGTCAGTGAATTTTCCATCAAACATGGAACAAGAGTGGCCAGAGGGCCCTGAAACGCTCATCTGAGAATCAGTGTCTCTAGTACACACTAGAGGCTATAATTTGAACAAACTTGTTAGCGGGCCACTAGATGAAGCTTCATACAAAATATCAAAGACCTGGGCTTTCTGGTTTCAGAAAAGATTTTTAAAGGTCTTCCCTATATAAGCCTATGTAAAACCAGTGGGCCCTGGCACGTGGACAATTTTGGCACCAGATTATTATTTGAACAATCTTGGTAGAGGTCCACTAGATGAAGCTTTTTGCCAAATATCAAAGACCTGGGCCTTCTGGTTTCAGACAAGAAGATTTTTAAAGGTTCTTCCAATATAAGCCTATGTAAAACTAGTGGGTCCCAGCGCGGGGCATTTTTGGCCCCAAGGCTATATTTTGAACAACCTTGGTAGAGGTCCATTAGATGAAGCTTCATACCAAATATCAAAGACCTGGGCCTTCTGTTTTCAGACAAGAATTTTTTTAAAGGTTTCCCTATATAAGCTCATGTAAAACTAGTGGGCTCTGGTGTGGGGGCATTTTTGGTGCCATGGCTACAATTTTAACAATCTTGGTAGAGGTCCACTAGATAAAGCTTCACGCCAAATATCAAAGACCTGTCCTTCTGGTTTCAGACATGAAGATTTTTAAAGGTTTTTCCTATATAAGCCTATGAAAAACTAGTGAGTCCTGGTGCAGGGACATTTTTGGCCCCAAGGCTATTATTTGAACAATCTTGGTAGAGGTCCATTAGATGAAGCTTCATACCAAATATCAAAGACCTGGGCCTTCTGGATTCTGACAAGAAGATTTTTAAAGGTTATCTCTGTATACGACTATGTGAAAACAGTTGGCCCCGGCACAGGGGCATTGTTGGCCTCAGGACTATATTTTGAACAGTCTAGGTAGAGGTCCACTAGATGAAGCTTCATGCTAAATATCAAAGACCTGGGCCTTCTGGTTTCTGACAAGAAGATTTTTAAAGGTTTTCCCTATATAAACCTATGTGAAACCAGTGGGCCCCAGCGCGGGTGCATTTTTGGCCCCGGAACTATATTTTGAAAAATCTTGGTAGAGGTCCACTAGATGAAGCTTCATGCCAAATATCAAAGACCTGGGCCTTCTGGTTTCTGACAAGAAGATTTTTAAAGGTTTTCCCTATATACGCCTTGTGAAACCAGTGGGCCCCAGCGCGGGTGCATTTTTGGCCCCGGAACTATATTTTGAACAATCTTGGTAGAGGTCCACTTGATGAAGCTTCATGCCAAATATCAAAGACCTGGGCCTTCTGGTTTCAGACAAGAAGATTTTTAAAGGTTCTTCCAATATAAGCCTATGTGAAACTTGTGGGTCCCAGCGCGGGGCATTTTTGGCCCCAAGGCTATATTTTGAACAATCTTGGTAGAGGTCCATTAGATGAAGCTTCATACCAAATATCAAAGACCTGGGCCTTCTGTTTTCAGACAAGAAATTTTTTAAAGGTTTTCCCCATATAATCCCATGTAAAACTAGTGGAACATTTTTGGCCCCAAAGCTATTATTTGAACAATCTTGGTAGAGGTCCATTACATGAAGCTTCATACCAAATATCAAAGACCTGGGCCTTCTGGTTTCTGACAAGAAGATTTTAAAGGTTATCTCTGTATACGTCTATGTAAAAACAGTTGGCCCCGGCACAGGGGCATTGTTGGCCTCAGGACTATATTTTGAACAGTCTTGGTAGAGGTCCACTAGATGAAGCTTCATGCCAAATATCAAAGACCTGGGCCTTCTGATTTCTGACAAGAAGATTTTTAAAGGTTTTCCCTATATACACCTATGTGAAACCAGTGGGCCCCAGCGCGGGTGCATTTTTGGCCCCGGAACTATATTTTGAACAATCTTGGTAGAGGTCCACTAGATGAAGCTTCATGCCAAATATCAAATACCTGGGCCTTCTGGTTTCAGACAAGATTTTTAAAGGTTTTCTCTATATACGCCCATGTGAAACCAGTGGGCCCCGGCGCGGGGGAATTTTTGGCCCAAGGACTATATATTGAACAATCTTGGTAGAGGTCCACTAGATGAAGCTTCATACCAAATATCAAACACCTGGGCCTTCTTGTTTCAGACAAGAAGATTTTTAAAGGTTTTCCCCATATAAGTCTATGTAAAACTGGTGGTCCCGGCGCGGGGGCATTTTTTGGTCCCAGGGCTATAATTTGAACAGTCTTGGTAGAGGTCCACTAGATGAAGCTTCACACCAAATATTGAAGACCTGGGCTTTGCGGTTTCAGGAGAAGATTTTTTAAGTTTTCATTAAAAAAATCTATTTTCGGCTCCGACGACCTTGATGTGCAATGGACCGGACCCATTTGAACAACTTTGAAAGGGGACCCCCTAAGGATCATTCCTGTGAAGTTTGGTCAAAATCTGATCAGTGGTTTTGGAGGAGATGTTGTTTGAAGAAAATGTTTACGGACACACACGCACTCACGCACGCATGGATGACGCACAAAAAGTGATTACAAAAGCTCACCTTGTCACTACGTGACAGGTGAGCTAATAAAAAAAAAAAAAAAAAAAAGACCTGACACTCCTTAAATGACAAATAGACTTGACCAACAGTATACAATGGGTTATTCCATCCCTATTAGCCTCTTGATCTGTCACTATGACTGAACCTTATTGGTTTATACTATCACAATCTCAAACACATTTTCATGGTACCAAAGGTGTTTGAGCCGCAGAAGTAATCTTTACAGGAATGTTCTTCTCCTCACAATGGCAACAGATGTTACGCTGTACATGACTTAAGAGGTTACTCTTCTGTGTACAGCTCCCGCTCATCGGGGCTTGGAGAAATACAATGGCCGCATGCCGCTTCCATGCAGTGTTGAAACCCATTGCACATGAGTACTGGTAAATCACTTTAACCCAATCACGACAATGGTTGGCTTCTTTGTCATCTGCCTATTACTTTATAACAGTGTGGACCCAGATCAGACTGCTCGTTAATGAAAGGTCTAAGCCTCAGAAAGGCAATGTGGTGCAAGTTGGACCATCCCTACATTTAAATCCTAGTGGTTTGCTTGGGTGGTAGGGCTTGAGATGTCATTTCATCTCAGCATAGGGTAAAAGTCCCACAAAATTGGATGCAATGTCTCCAAAATGACTGAAGTATATAGTGTTGATGGGTACCTTAAAACTCCAATCAAACAAACAAAAGCAAATGGGCAAAATATTCCTTGTTCAGATCAGCAAAATATCTTGTTTAACCCTTTTTGTACCAAATGGAATCTTCCTCCTTATACAGAAGGAGTTCATTTGAAAATTTAGGGGTGTCAGGTTGTGTTTTTCTTCAAAAATTATTTGGAAAATAGCTGAACTTTATGCAAACAGTGTAGGCCCTGATCAGACGCCGCATTCTGCGGCGTCTGATCTGGGCCTGCACAGTTTGCCAGGGTACCCGTTTTGGGGTTTCCGGTACAAAATGGGTTAAACTGCTTAAAAAACTTCAAAATCCATTATGAATCTGTACAAGAATGTTTCCTATCCTCACAACTGCATCAGATGTTTCCGATGCATGTGACTTTTAAGGTTACTCTTCTGTGTGAATGCCTGCTCACAGATATGACATTGATAAGGTTTCTCTCCAGTGTGTGTCCTCAGATGGATCTCTAGATGTAACTTTCGAGTGAATCGTTTTTCACAATAACTACACACAAACTTGTAATATGAAGTGCCATAGCCAGCCACTGTTGTAGACAGACCTGCAAAAAAAAAACAACAAACAAACCTGTTAGGGGCATGTAGACATGATAAAGACAAAGAAGAAGATGAAGAAAAAGGAAGTAGAAGATGCTGAAGAAGAAGAAGAAGAAGCTGAAGAAGAAGAAGAAGAAGAAGAAGAAGAAGAAGAAGAAGAATGGCAGATCATCCAACATGTTTTTCCTCTTTCACAGGGATCACTCTTAACCCTTATCCTGCTGAATAAATTAATTTAGCCACACTTATTTCCGATATCCACCAATCAAATTACTTGATAAATGTAATTGTTCAATTCATAAACTGCATGGCACACAGTGTAGATCCAGATCAGATGGCTTCTTCAGAAGCCATCTGATCTACATCTACACTGTGTACAAAGATAGGGGTTGCCATGTTGGTTTGAGAAAAAAAGCTCCCTTTCCGGATCAAATACTGCCCTGTAATTGTGGTCCCTATTATGTTTTTTTTTCCATACTCAACTCAGTTGAGCCTAAAATTTGTAATGCTCATAAACACTAAAGTACAAACCAATGGAGCAACTTCCCTGTTTCTGAGCCTGAAATTTGCAATGCGATGAACATAAATATTAAAACACAAAGCAATGGAGCAAATTCCCTGTTCGTATCAGCAGAGAATATTTTTTGTACTGCTTACAAATTTTAAAACTTGTTGACATTTTAAAATTTATGAGCAGGATGAATTGCATGCTCAAGTAAGCTGACCATGAAACATTTATGCGCAGGATGAATTGCATGCTCAAGTGAGCTGACCATGAAAAAAGTTGTATAACCTTGGAGCATGATCTTCTGATTGTATGCTTGTAGGTATCTGAGAGACGTTTTGTTTGTTTGAATTGTGATTTAACCCATTCCCACTCATGGACTTTGTGAATTTTGTTGATTTTCACAGTGTTGCCTAGGACAGCAAATCATAATGAATGGTTTGTTTCACACCAAACTCGGCAGGAATGTTCACAAGGGCAGTAGCCTTTCAAATGGTACCTTTTTAGGCTAAATCATTGTTGCCATGGTAATGAGGGAACATCTCAAAGTTGTCAAAAAGTGTGATTTCACATGTATTTTTGACAGAATCTTTATCTTCACACTGCTGTCAAGGCAACAATTAAGGTGTTTGGCACTGGCCATTTTCACTGTCTGCAGTATGTCTTGCCAGCGTCAATTTCGAGGCATTTTTGACCCCAGACACCCTCAGATTTCATTTCAGCAGCCGGCTGGGCCATACCGCCAATTTGTTTTGGCGCTGAACCGCCCCCTTTCAAACCCCCTATAGGTATATTTTTAGTGGGGAGCTGAGCGACAAAACAGGCCATTTTTTAGGCAAACTCATGCTATCGCAAACACAGCTGTCCATGTGTGGGGAATGCCGATTTTAGGTGGTTCTGGGGCTCCAAAAGGGGGGGGTTCAGACACGTAAAAAGATGTATCTGAGTGGGAAAGGATTAACGTCCCCATCAACACTGTATAGGTCATTTTGGAGATGTTGCTTCCAATTTTGTGGGACTTTTACCCGACATTGAGATGAATTGACATCTCAAGCCCTGTCGCCCAATGAAACCAATAGGGTTTATAAGCATGGACAGTCGGACTCGCACCGCTTTGTCTGGGCAGGCTTAGATCCTCTAAGCGGTTTACCAGTACACGTGTGCGGTCAGTCTCAGGTCTGTGTGGAAGCATCATGCAGCCCATCTATTTCTTCAAGCCTCAATGGGCGGGGGCTGTGAGACACATTTTAACCCTTAAACTGCGAGGACATCAATTTCAAATATTTCTATTTTTGAGAGAAAAAAAAGGGTTTGACATTACATGTGAATCATCTGCTAGTCAGATGATTCACATGTAAGATCAACCCTTATTTTGTTTCTATTTTTCAGAGAAAATAAGGCTGGACATTACATTGTAATGTCAAGCCTGATTTCTCCTAAAAATACCATTTATAAATTTCTGTGGTGCTTCTGGGCTTAAGATCAGACAAGAGCACCGCATGCGGGTGCCAACGCTCGGCTGCAGTTTCTTTTAGTTAAACAAAAAATCTAAGTCGAAAAAGGGGCATAACTGTGCCAAAAATATTTTAAGGGTTACCTCACCTATTGGTATGAGTTCCCCTTTTCATGATGAACAACTTGTCCGAGTTTCAAGTAAATATGTTCAGTAATGACAGAGATATTACAAAATGTCCAAGTTTTTGCAAAAATTCTATGTCGAAAAAGGGGCATAACTGTGCCAAAAATATCTTGAGGGTTACCTCACCTATTGGTATGAGTTCCCCTTTTCATAATGAACAACTATTCCGAGTTTCAAGTTAATATGTTCAGTAATGACAGAGATATTACAAAATGTCCAACTTTTTGCACGACGACGACGCAGACGACGACAGAGCTATGACAATACCTCGTTGTTTTCTTCGAAAACAGCCAAGCTAAAAATTAAATGACAGAAATGAAAAATAAAGGCAGTTATCAGATACAGTATTTTAATACAGAAAAAAAAAACCAAAAAGAAACAAACAAAAACAAGAGGGCCATGATGGCCCTGGATCGCTCACCTGATCCATATTGTAACAAGTGGGCCCCAGAGAGGGCCATTATTGGCCCCAGGGCTTTAATGTGCATAATGTTGAGGGAGGTCTTAAAGGTGAAGCTTCATACCAAACATCAACAAAGGCTATAATTTGAACAATCTAGGCAAAGGTCCACTAGATGAAGCTACACATCAAATATCAAAGACCTGGGCCTAGCGGTTTCAGAGAAGAAGATTTTTAAAGATTTTGCCTATATAAGCCTATGTCAAACCAAAGGGCCCCGGGACGGGGGCATTTTTTGCCCCAGCACTATAATTTGAACAATCTTGGTAGTGGTCCACCAGATGAAGCTTCATACCAAATATCAAAGTCCTGGGCCTTGTGGTTTCAGAGAAGAAGATTTTTAAAGATTTTCCCTATATAAGCCTATGTAAAACCAAAGGGCCCCGGGGCGGGGGCATTTTTGGCCCCAGCACTATAATTTGAACAATCTTGGTAGGGGTCCACTAGATGAAGCTTCATACCAAATATCAAAGACCTGGGCCTTGTGGTTTTAGAGAAGAAGATTTTTAAAGATTTTCCCTATATAAGCCAATGTAAAACCAAAGGGCCGCGTGTATTCCCTATATAAGCCAATGTAAAACCAAAGGGCCCCGTGGCGGGGGCATTTTTTGTCCCAGCACTATAATTTGAAGGGGTCTACTAGATGAAGCTTCATACCAAATATCAAAGTCCTGGGCCTTGTGGTTTCAGAGAAGATTTTTAAAGAATTTCCCTATATAAGCCTATGTAAAACCAAAGGGCCCCGGGGCGGGGGCATTTTTGGCCCCAGCACTATAATTTGAACAATCTTGGTAGGGGTCCACTAGATGAAGCTTCATACCAAATATCAAAGACCTGGGCCTTGTGGTTTCAGAGAAGAAGATTTTTCAAGATTTTCCCTATATAAGCCAATGTAAAACCAAAGGCCCCGTGGCGGGGGCATTTTTTGTCCCAGCACTATAATTTGAACAATCTTGGTAGGGGTCCACTAGATGAAGCTTCATACCAAATATAAAAGACCTGGGCCTTGTGGTTTCAGAGAAGAAGATTTTTCAAGATTTTCCCTATATAAGCCTATGTAAAACCAAAGGGCCCCGGGGCGGGGGCATTTTTGGCCCCAGCACTATAATTTGAACAATCTTGGTAGGGGTCCACTAGATGAAGCTTCATACCAAATATCAAAGTCCTGGGCCTTGTGGTTTCAGAGAAGAAGATTTTTAAAGATTTTCCCTATATAAGCCTTTGTAAAACCAAAGGGCCCCGGGGCTGGGGCATTTTTGGCCCCAGCACTATAATTTGAACAATCTTGGTAGGGGTCCACTAGGCTATACATTACATGTCAAGGGAAGGTCAGGTGGTTTTTCTCCAGGTTGTCCATTTTTTGACCACCTCTGAAATAAGTGAAACAATCTTGAAAAGGGGCTGTAAAACCAAAACCAAACAACAAACAAGAGGGCCATGATGGCCCTGGATAGCTCACCTGATCCATAGTGTAACAAGTGGGCCCCAGAGAGGGCCATTATTGGCCCCAGGGCTTTAATGTGCATAATGTTGAGGGAGGTCTTAAAGGTGAAGCTTCATACCAAACATCAACAAAGGCTATAATTTGAACAATCTTGGCAAAGGTCCACTAGATGAAGCTACACATCAAATATCAAAGACCTGGGCCTTGCGGTTTCAGAGAAGAAGATTTTTTTTAAAAGATATTCCCCACATAAGCCTATGCAAAACCAAATGGCCCCGGGGCTATATAAATCTATGTAAAACCAAAGGGCCCTGGGGTGGGGGCATTTGTGGCCCCAGGGCTATAATTTGAACAATCTTGGTACCGAGGTCCACTAGATAAAGCTCCACACTAAATATCAAAGGCCTTGGCCTTGCAGTTTCAGAGAAGATTTTTAAAGATTTCCCTATAATATATGTCTACAAAGGGCCCGGAGCGGGGACATTTTTGGTATAAGGGCTATAATTTGAATAATCTTGATAGAGGTCCACTAGTTGCAGCTTCATACCAAATATCAAAGTCCTGGGCCTTGTGGTTTCAGAGAAGAAGATTTTTAAAGATTATCCCTATATATAAGCCTATGTAAAACCAAAGGGCCCCGGGGCGGGGCCACTTTTGGCCCAAGCACTATAATTTGAATCATCTTGGTAGGGGTCCTTTAGAAGAAGCTTCATACCAAATATAAAAGACCTAGGCCTTGTGGTTTCAGAGAAGAAGTTTTTTAAAGATTTTCCCTATATAAGTCTACGTAAAACCAAAGATCCCCGGAGCGGGGGCATTTTTGGCCCAAGGGCTATTATTTGAACAATCTTGGTAGGGGTCCACTAGATGAAACTTCATACCAAATATCAAAGTCCTGGGCCTTGCGGTTTCAGAGAAGAAGATTTTTAAAGATTTTCCCTATATAAGCCTATGTAAAGCCAAAGGGCCCCGGGGCGGGGGCATTTTTTGCCCCAGCACTATAATTTGAATAATCTTGGTAGGGGTCCACTAGATGAAGCTTCATACCATATATAAAAGTCCTGGGCCTTGCGGTTTCAGAGAAGAAGATTTTTAAAGATTTTCCCTATATAAGCCTATGTAAAACCAAAGGGCCCCGGGGCGGGGACATTTTTGGCCTCAGCACTATAATTTGAATAATCGTGTTAGGGCCCTTTAGATGAAGCTTCATACCAAATATCAAAGTCCTGGGCCTTGTGGTTTCAGAGAAGAAGATTTTTAAAGATTTTCCCTATATAAGACTATGTAAAACCAAAGGGCCCCGGGGTGGGGGCATTTTGGGCCCAAGGGCTATAATTTGAACAATCTTGGTAGAGGTCCATTAGATGAAGCTTCGTTCTAAATATCAAAGTCCTGGGCCTTGCGGTTTCAGAGAAGAAGATTTTTAAAGATTTTCCCTATATAAGCCTATGTAAAACCAAAGGGCCCTGGGACGGGGGCATTTTTTGCCCCAGCACTATAATTTGAACAATCTTGGTAGGGGTCCACTAGATGAAGCTTCATACCAAATATCAAAGTCCTGGGCCTTGTGGTTTCAGAGAAGAAGATTTTTAAAGATTTTCCCTATATAAGCCTATGTAAAAACCAAAGGGCCCCGGGGCAGGGGCATTTTTGGCCCCAGCACTATAATTTGAACAATCTTGGTAGGGGTCCACTAGATGAAGCTTCATACCAAATATCAAAGATCTGGGCCTTATGGTTTCAGAGAAGAAGATTTTTAAAGATTTTCCCTATATAAGCCAATTTAAAACCAAAGGGCCCTGTGGCGGGGGCATTTTTTGTCCTAGCACTATTATTTGAACAATCTTGGTAGGGGTTCACTAGATGAAGCTTCATACCAAATATCAAAGTCCTGGGCCTTGTGGTTTCAGAGAAGAAGATTTTTAAAGATTTTCCCTATATAAGCCTATGTAAAACCAAAGGGCCCCGGGGCGGGGGCATTTTTGGCCCCAGCACTATAATTTGAACAATCTTGGTAGGGGTCCACTAGATGAAGCTTCATACCAAATATCAAAGCCCTAGGCCTTTACGGTTTCAGAGAAGAAGATTTTTTAAGTTTTTGGTGAAAAAATTCTATTTTTGGCTCCTGTGACCTAGATGTGCAACGGACCGGAACCATTTGAACAACTTTGAAAGGGGACCACCTAAGGATCATTCCTGTGAAGTTTGGTCAAAATCCGATCAGTGGTTTAGGAGGAGATGTCGTTTAAAGAAATTGTTTACGGACGCACGCACGCACGACGGACAAAAAGTGATCCCAAAAGCTCACCTCGTCACTACGTGATGGTGAGCTAAAAAAATGTCAATAAAATAAATTACCATCTGTTTTAACAATTTCTAGAAGTTTCTAGAGTTAAAATCAGAAAATTAAATGAAAGAAATGAAAAATAAATAGTTACCGTAATACAGAAAAAAAGCATAATTCAACAAACTTCATAGGAATATAAAACATTCTACTTAATTGCCCCACTTGTAGTTAGGGTATTGGACACCTCAACTCCTTACCATATGTACGAGTACAAGTATAATTTACTACCTGATGTTATGTGTAAAAACAGCTGGATGGGTGGCAAACAGTATAGACCCTGATGAGACGCCACATTCTGTACCTTTACTGTTTGCTCATGCTTGGCTGTCCGATAACATACAGTAGCATGGCACCTCATCAATGGATGAAATCAACCGACCAATGAGAAAGTGGCCTTTAGCACAATATTGATTCATGTGCATGTCAGCCAACTAACAGAGCTAGCTGCAAGACTTCATCCTTGAAGCTACCATAATGGTCTTAAGTATTGTGACAGACAAGCCTGAGCAAACAGTGCAGACCCAGATCAGACTGCTCCTGAAGGAGCTGTCTGATCTGGGTCTACATTGTTTGCCATTCTGTCTGCACTTTTTGGTCTCCTTGCTGGATCGTAAAACAAATTTCTTAAAATCAAACAACAAGTCCTAAAAGTGTCCAAATTTTTAGGATTTACAGAAACAAAGACCTCCTTATCTCAGCAAACAGTTTGACTGCAAAAAGTACCCTGTTCTCATGAACTGGATCAATTTTAGTTCTGATTAAATCACATCACAATACAATGTAGAGCCCCAGTAAGCCCACTTTTTCTCTACCCAAAATGGAGTTTACTAGGCTATACATTACATGTCAATGGAAGTTCAGGTGGTTTTTCTCTGGGTAGTCCATTTTTTGCCCACCTCTGATTAATGATTGGCTTGAAATAAAGTGAAATAATCTTGAAACAAAATCAAAAGAACAACAACAAAAACATGTCAATGACACGGTTGAACAGGGCTCTGAATATTTTTTTTTGCATCAGGAAAAATGTTGCAGGTCATAAGTAAACCAGCTTAACCCAAAAAGATCGCAAGTCTACAATTATGTGTGCCCACTTTGACTCAGATCAGCCTGTGCATATATGCAGTCTGATCAGTCTTCACTGTGTACTATTCAGATGCCTATCAATCTTGGTCTACTTTGTTCAAAGAATCATTAGCTTAACAAAATTGTTAGTATACCACAACCTCTTTATAACACTATTGATGGGGTCCATAGCAGAAACCGTGTTAGTTAAACAACTGTGTTATATCCAAACAAAAATGTGCAGCCGTCCTCGCTAGCTCAGTCAGGTGCCCATGTCACTGATGATCAGGAGGATTCAGGTTCGAAACCGGCCAGGGTCAGCAACATTCTTTCATGGAGATTGATCATGACATCTTTTCTATGGCCATTCTCTCCCTTCCGCTGATTCAAGAAGGACAGTTGTGCACTGCACTGTACTGGTTAACCGCTTACGTATAAGCTTGTCCAGGAAAGTGTGGATAGGTAAACTGACTGGCTAAAAATGATCTAAATAGTGTTGACTGGGCCGTTAAACTCCAATACAAACAAACAAAATAAAACAAAAATGTGTTGATCATATAAAAACAAGATGTGTTTGTGAAACACTGATGCCCCCGGACAGTGCATGTTAAATATGAAAGCAGAATCACTAAGCAATCGAAAGGTATGGTCAATGTTCTAGTCTTAAAAAGTAGGTCAAGGTCACATGGTAAAAAATTATGGAATTGTTGAAAAGGTCTTGTGACATAGAATACACATGTGAAATATGAAAGCCCTATCACTTACCAATTGAAAGTTATGGCCAATGTTAAACTTTTTAAAAAGTAGGTCAAACATCAAGGTCACGAGGTCAAAAATTATGGAACCACTAGAAAGGTCTTGTAAAAAAGAATGCACATGTGAAATATGAAAACCCAATCACTTACCAATCAAAAGTTATGGACTATGTTAAAGTTTTTAAAAAGTAGGTCAAGGTCACGAGGTCAAAAAATTATGGTACCACTAGAAAGGTCTTGTGACAAGAAATGCACATGTGAAATATGAAAGCCCTACCACTTACCAATCGAAAGTTATGGCCAATGTTAAAGTTTTTAAAAAGTAGGTCAAACATCAAAGTCAAGGTCACAAGGTCGAAAATTATGGTACCATTAGAAAGGTCTTGTGACAAGGAATGCACATGTGAAATATGAAAGCCCTATCACTTACCAATCGAAAGTAATGGCCAATGTTAAAGTTTTTAAAAATTTTGAAAAAGTAGGTCAACGGTCAAGGTCACGAGATCAAAAATTATGTTACCACTGGAAAGGTCTTTTGATAAGGTATACACATGTGAAATATGAAAGCTCTATCTATTACCATTAAAAAGTTATGCCCAATGTTAAGGTTTTTGTAGACAGACAAATGGACAAACAGACAAATGGACAAACAGACAGAAAGACCAAAAACTATATGCCCCCCGAATCTCGATTTCGGGGGCATAAAAATGACCATTCATGGTCATTGTTCTATATAATCTACACATTTTTGGGATTTAATGACCCTTTTTGGTCATTTGTCTATACAATCTACACAGTTTTGGGATCATTCTAGAAACCGTAATATATCCAAAACCGTGTTATAATGAACCTTGTTATAACCAGTTTGTGGTGTAATCATATTATTAACTATTCTAGCAAGTACAATATTGAGAGTTCTGTTATTTTTGCTAGGGAAATGTGAGTATCTTTGCAAACAAAAGCTACTCACATTTTCCAGTACTTGGGGATCATTCAGCCATGATATTCATTCCTTCATTTTTGGGGAATTCCATTTCATTTTAAAAAACATTCATCAAATTATCCCCAAGTTCTACCAGGCAACAACAGCCTGCTACAATTTATCACTTTTCATGTAGCTGATACTTTGGAATTTCATGTTAATGCTGCTTCACACTCAGTCACACTGGCTGACTGGATAGTTACTCACACTGGCTGAGTAGCTAGACTGACATTAACTGCAGACCAGTCACACTGGCTGACTGGATAGCTACTCACACTGGCTGAGTGGTTTGACTGAGAATCAGCATTACATGTATCATGTTTTCCAGCCAAATGCAAGTATTGCCAACATGGCAAATGTGCTGTGCCAGCCGCACTGATCAGAGCAAGTGCCATGTTTGTGAGCATATGATTCATTCTATCAGCAGCTACTGAAAAGTACGTCCCCCTGGTTCAGCATGGTCCGTATACCGCGTGGCCTATGTCAGGTCCAGTACAGATGACACTGGTACACAGTCTGAACTAGGACTTCTGGGCCAATGACTGAGCTGGTCCCATTTAGCCAAAATATAAAAGGAATAAAGAGAGAGATAATAAAAGAAAACATAGAGTACTTGTAGTTTTACTGACCCCTAAACATTATCTGTCATTAAGTCATACTTAATGAAAACAGCCAGGTGACCCATCATAAACCAGTAAAAATATAAGCATACATGTATTTGCCATAATAAATTATCAAAGTTTTAACAATATGTTAACTAATTGTTATTTTTGAACAACTGGCCCAGTGTTGCAGAATAAATCACAGTCCTTTCCTTGGCTTATACAGGTGTGCTGTGTTTGAATTAAACTTAAAAAAATCCTTTATTTTAAGTGGGCATCTCTATTACATGTACAGGGAAATTCTGCTATTAAGACCTCCTAAAATTAAGACAAATTCTCTTTTAAAAAGCATTATTTATAAAAGTTTCAGTAATTCTTTATGTGTGTTTTCTGCACTCAGTGTCTCCTAGAAAGAGACCCCCTTTGAGACTGTTCAAAAGTAGTCTTAAAGACCACTTTTGAACAGTCCCAAAGGTGGTCTTATTATAGCAATTTCACTGTATATAGAGCTATAAATGGAATGATTAAAAACGTATAATAAAATCAGAGTAACTACAATAACATGTATTATCCTGACACCGCTTGATTATAGCATGCTTTGTCAATATTGTACCTTTACCTGAATGCTTTCAAGTTACACGTATACAGATGGACGACATTGCACTTGAGTATGTCTTAAGAAAAAATTGTAATACTCGATCCTACATATACTTGCAAAATGCATGTTTTGAGGTTAACCCACATTGTACTGGAAACCCCAAAACGGATAATTGGAAAACAGTGTAGGCCCAGATCACGGCGTCTGATCAGAACCTACATGCTTTGCAAAAAGTTCATTCATTTTCCAAATAAATTTTGAAGAAAAACACAACCTGACACCCCTAAATTTTGAAATGGACTTGTGCTATATATAAGACGGAAGGTTCCATCTGTTACGAAATGGGTTAAAAGTTAACTTAAAACTACTGGTAATAAGAACAACAAGTAATGAAATAAAATTATATTGTCATTTCATCACGATTACAAGTCCGTGAAACGAAGACCCCTCTGAACTCCACTTTATATAGAGAAAAATGGGGTTTAGGGAGTATACATTATCTACCTTAGTTTTGTTCAAAACATAGATTGCGGGTACTCGTTAGAACCGCCTCATTGAGGCACTTCTAACGAGCATCCACAATCTATGTTGAAAGAAAAGTAAGAAAGATATTACAATTTTAACTTAATATTTGTAACTTGAGACACCATGTTGGACGCTATTATTTCACATTGCCATGTTTTCCTAATTGTTGGAATATCAAAGGATTGTCGCAAGTGAATGTCCTTCGATATCCCAACTCGGGACAATATTCAGCAACATCAGAGAACAATAAAAACTTATAAGACAGCATGGATGAACAGACTGGTAAGTGTTTGTTGTGTGCCACTGTCCAAAACATCCCTTAATGTCACAGTCATTCAGATCTTGCTGAAAACTCTAAGAGCAAACAGCAATATAATTTTGTCATTATTTTTCAGCAAAAATAAGACTTGACATTTCATGAGAATCATCTGCCTTGCAGATGATTCCCATGAAAAGTCAAGCCTTATTTTTGCTCATCTGCCCTGCAGATGATTCCCATGAAAAGTCAAGCCTTATTTTTGCTCATCTGCCCTGCAGATGATTCCCATGAAAAGTCAAGCCTTATTTTTGCTCATCTGTTCTGCAGATGATTCACATGAAAAGTCAAGCCTTATTTTTGCTCATATGCCCTGCAGATGATTCCCATGAAAAGTCAAGCCTTATTTTTGCTCATATGCCCTGCAGATGATTCACATGAAATGTCAAGCCTTAATTTTGCTCATCTGCCCTGCAGAAGATTCACATGAAAAGTCAAGCAGGCTTTCAAGTGACTCCTGGTGAAAAAGTAGGAGAAAAGTAGGAGCCTGAGATATCAAAAAGTAGGAGAAAAGTAGGAACCTGATGTAAAAAGTAGGAGCTAATGGACAAGAACATACCTGCCTAGGTTTCACATTTTATCAGTTTTTCATTTTGGGCAATTTTATTTTTGCATTTGAGTCTAATGTTTTGACACTCAAGTTAGCAAGAACCTTTAAAATATTTGTGGCTAACCCATCTAGTATAGTTATTCATGCCTGCAGCTTGAACTTCCAATGCTTTTGTTGCCACTGGCAGATACCCTGTACCTAGATATTGACATATGTCAAAATATTAATTCAAATGAATTGATGAATTTTGAAAATTTACATTTGTGAGAAGCAGCAGCTACAAGATGTCCAGGTGAAGGCATTATAGCACTGCTACAATAAATTCCTGTCATGCAAAATAAGACAGCATTTTAGTTGCTCACTGAAGTCAAGGTTTTAAAGTATTGCTGCAATGAATTTCTGTCATGCTAAACAAGACAGCTCTCTAGTCGGTCATTTCAGTTATCACAGCATTGCTGCAACGAATTTCTGTCATGCTAGACAAGACAGAGTTCTAGTTGAACGCTCCAGTCATCACAACATTGCTGCAATGAATTTCTGTCTAGTTGGTCACTTCAGTCATCACATCATTGCTGCAAAGAATTTCTGTCATGCTAAACTAGACAGAGCTCTAGTTGGTCACTCCAGTCATCACATCATTGCTGTAAAGAATTTCTGTCATGCTAAACAAGACAGAGCTCTAGTTGGTCACTCCAGTCATCACAACATTGCTGCAATGAATTTCTGTCTAATTGGTCACTACAGTCATCACATCATTGCTGCAAAGAATTTCTGTCATGCTAAACAAGACAGAGCTCTAGTTGGTCACTCCAGTCATCACAGCACTGTTGCAAAGAATTTCTGTCAAGAAAGAACTCTAGTCGATCACTGCAGTTAAGACATTGCATTACTGCTGCCTTGAATTCCTGTCATCCTCCATAAGACAGATCGCAGATTTTTCAACGCAGTTAAGGCATCATAGCACTGCTGCAATGAATTCCTTTCATGCTCAACAAGACGGAATCTAGTTGGTCACTTCAATTAAGGCAACACAACACGGCCGCAATGAATTCCTGTCATGCTCAACAAGACAGAACTCTAAATGGTCATTGCAGTGAAAGGCATCGAAGCATGGCATCAATGAATTACTTTCTTACTTATCAAGACAATAATTCTAGTTGGTCACTGCATTTAAAGCAAATTTAAGCACTGCTGCAATGAATTTCTGTCATGCTCAAAAAGTCAGAGCTCTAGTTGGTAACTCAGTTAAGGCACCACAGAAGTGCTACAATAAATTGCTGCCATGCTCAACAAGACAGAATTCTAGTGGGTAACTGCAGTTAAGGCATCACAGTACTGCTGTAGTGTATCTCTTTCATGCTCAAGACAGAACTCTAGTTGGTCACTGCAGTCAAGGCATCAGAGCACTGCTACAATGAATTTCTGTCTTGCTCAACAAGACATAGCTCTAGATGGTAACCACAGTTAAGGAATCACAGCACGCCTGCTACAATGAATTTCTATCAAGCTAAGCAAGACAGAACTCTAGATTGTCACTGCAGTTACAGCATCACAGAACTGCTGCATGAATTCCTCTTGTGCTAAAGACAGAGATCTAGTTGATTGCTAAACAAGAGGAGCTCTAGTAAGGCGTCAAAGACATGGTATCAAAGCATTGCTGCTATGAACTGCTGGTAGGTTAAGGCCTCAAAGCACTGCTGCAATGAATTCCTCGCATGCTTACCAAAACATAGCTCTAGCTGATCACTGAAGATAAGAAATCAAACCACTATTGCTATGAACTCCTACCATTCTTAACAAGACAGAGCTCTAGCTGGGCAATGCAGTTGAGGCATCAAAGCATTGCTGCAATGAATTTTTGTCATGCTAAACAAAACAAAGCTCAAGCTGGTTACTGCAGTTAAGGCATACTGCACTGCTGAAGTGAATGTTTGTCATGCTAACAAGACAGAGTTATAACTGGTCACTGCAGTTAAGGCATCATTGGACTGCTACAATGAATTTCTGTAATGCTAAACAAGAAGAACAGTTTGTCACAGCAGTTGGGGCATCAAAGCATTGCTGTAGTGACTTTTCTACCATTCTCAACAAAACAGAGCTCCAGTTGGCCACTTAGTTTAAGCATCACTACACTACTGACTGCAAAAATTCTTGTCATGTTCAACAAGACAAAACTGTAGAAGGTCATTGCAGTTTTGCTTTACATCAACATATTCCAATTTAGTGGTACAGCTAAAAACAACAGATGAATGGCAAGGATCATCAGTCCATAATGTCATGTAACAAGACGCATTCTACAAATAGGCTGGGATATTTGTTGTACTTTTAAATGCTTTATTTGTTTATTTATTTATTTGGGATCTTAGTTTTTGAACAAATCAAAAAAGTAGGAGAAGTAGGAGTTTTTCTGGAACAAGTAGGAACAAAGTAGGAAGAGACCAAAAAAGTAGGAAAAGTAGGAAAAAGTAGGACTACTTGAAAGCCTGAGTCAAGCCTTATTTTTGCTCATCTGCCCTGCAGATGATTCCCATGAAAAGTCAAGCCTTATTTTTAATCATATGCCCTGCAGATGATTCACATGAACTGTCAAGCCTTAATTTTGCTCATCTGCCCTGCAGATGATTCCCATGAAAAGTCAAGCCTTATTTTTGCTCATCTGCCCTGCAGATGATTCCCATGAAAAGTCAAGCCTTATTTTTGCTCATCTGCCCTGCAGATGATTCACATGAAATGGCAAGCCTTATTTTTGCTCATATGCCCTGCAGATGATTCCCATGAAAAGTCAAGCCTTATTTTTGCTCATCTGCCCTGCAGATGATTCACATGAAAAGTCAAGCCTTATTTTTGCTCATCTGCCCTGCAGATGATTCACATGAAAAGTCAAGCCTTATTTTTGCTCATCTGCCCTGCAGATGATTCACATGAAAAGTCAAGCCTTATTTTTGCTCATCTGCTCTGCAGATTCCCATGAAAAGTCAAGCC